>CM038610.1:7475442-7599431 GCA_021533255.1 Ceriops tagal | reverse complement strand
AGAGAGAGAGAGAGAGAGAGAGAGAGAGAGGAAAAAAAGGCACATTTGTTATTACTTGGCTGCTTAGTATCCTGCAACTGCCACTGGAAACCAATGGTCTTTGCAAGGTTTCAGGAGGGATATACCACTGCCATCCCGTGAAGTAGCTCAACACTTGAACCCTCAGGCCAGCTTCATGCCCCAACACCCACCCTCCACTCCCAACCCCAATGAAGTGAAAAAAGGAAAAAAGAGAAAAGAAAAAAAACATGAAAAGGAACAAATGCATTGGATAATTTTTCCAGATATCATAAATGGTCCCTGAATGTAATCATTACTAAATCACCATGGAAAACCAAAAAGACCCCGTGCTATAACATAATATTTCCAATTCCACAGCTTCAAATTGGAAAAATAAAGTAGCATCTCCGCACTTTTCAACCAAAAATATCCAACCTTGGCATCTGAACTTAACCAGTACTTAGATCACAATATCAATTTGGGACTGAAACATTTGGAATCATAAAATATACAAAATTACTTGACCAGGAATGAAACCATGTCCTGTAGACATAAATGTATGTGCATAAACACAGGCAGATGCATTAACTATGCAGACACACATAAAGTGAAGAAAATTTGAGAAAATTAAAAGAAGAAATGCTTACTTCTTGATAGAACCAGTAGCCAAGCTCTCCCCATTGTCATAAAAAGAACGGATGGAATGAAATTTACCCTTGTGGTCGCTTTTTGAGGTACCACGTCTATCTCCACTTTGATAAGGATGGCTAGCATATTGAAAAGGCCACTGCATTGATGATGACCGACCTTTATGTCTTCCTTTTGGTGATAAGCCTCCATTAGATATAGTTTTCTGGTGGTTGCTGTGGTTTAAAGTGGACAATTCTTTTCTAAATGCATTGTTGGCTCTATCATCTATCTGTTAGAGAGATTGAAATAAGGTAGCAATTATGTATTTTGGTGACAAAGATAATTGCAATGAGTTATATCAAAATGCACAATCAAGCGCCATACACTTTCTTCAATCTTTCTGCTGAAGATGGAGGCAAATTGAGACTCTGCAGAGGATGCACAATCATGTGGGGAGACATCTGAGGAAAAAAAAAAAAAAAAAACAGGAAAATGCATTTAGGTTGCCTATAAATGAAACCAGTATCGTCAAGTATTGTACTACACAATCAACCGCTCATGCCTGATCACAGATGACAAAAGAAGCATTGGCAACTAGTGTAATCATTCAAAATAGAAATGCCGCTGCATTTCAGCTTTCTTTAAGGACAAGCAAGGAAGAAAAGGAAAGATCAGTAGATTGAACTTACCAATCATGATTTTACCAGTTGAATGTATGGGCTCCGCACATTCATCAACATCCTGTCCAACAAAAATTGAAGCCAATAATGCCAAAAACTTATGCACACAGTTATAGCATAAAAAATGCTTAAGAACTCTTAAGGATGTATGATCCCATGACTTTTGTTAAATTGATAATCAAAATGTAAAGTAACAAAAAGAAAGTATGAAAAAAATGTAAAGTGTTATTAGAAATATATATTTCATGGCAGAAATTGCTCCAACTTCAAAACGAATTTCAAATCACATCATTCTCTGCCAAGGAACATCTTGTAAGCAAAACAAAATTATTCCCCAAATAAGGAAACAAAGGGAATAACTCTGGAACACACATTCATCCAAGTTCTAAGCAATCAAATGTCTTACTTGATATCCAAGGAAGTGTTCCGACTAAAAACCCACACTTATAATACTAAAACTTGATGGCTCTAGCTTTAAAAAACCCCAATTAAACCACATTGAACTAGAAATTTAGAACCCAAACAACAATCAAAAAAAAAAATTATTGTTTATTACCCATTTTCCGGGCAGCCAAACAGCCAGTTAAATCCCACAGGGAACCGAACAAAAACAATAAAATAAAAAAAAAATCCAAAACATTTCCCACACTAATTAATCATTGAAATGAAAAGGCTACTAATTTAAAAAGAAATTTAACGAAAAAAAATTGCACGATTTTCCGATGAAACCAAGCAAAAGAGGCCAAACCGTTTGGAGGCGGCGGAGCTTCCGACGCTCACGCTCTTCCTCGAGGGCCTTAATATTAGCCCGGAGCTTCCCGCCGTTGTCAGGCAAATTTCGGCTCAGCTTTCCAAGATTAGCCTTCTGCCTTCTAATTGTTTCCTCCAGCTGGTGATCGTCCAGCGAAACGAATTCCTCTTTCGGAAATTGATCAGCCGGCGACGACGGTTGTGGTGGCCTCTCCGCCGCCTCCTTTATAATCACTATCGCCGGTGGCTCGTCGTCGTCGTCGTCCTTTTGGCCCACTATCTTGTCCCAGTCAAGCGCCAGCGGTCTCTTCTTCGAATCTTCCTCCATGCACGTTTTCCTGGTTGAATCCTCATTTTCCTGCATTTTTTTTTTTCCTATTTCTTTTTGTGATTGTGTTCTAAACTGATGTTTGAGACCGGAAATAAAATAAGAATGCAAGAAGAGAATTTTATGTAGTGTGATTGCGGGTCCCAGCTTTTTACTTATTTTTACCGAAGGATATAAAAATTTAGGAAAATAAAAATATTTACCCAAAAATGATAATATAGTGGTGGTATTCTAGTATGTTCTACATTGACTCTCGAGTTCAAGTTCGAATGCCCAAAAATAAAAAAATTTAAAAAAAAACCCAAATGTAATAATATTTTTTATTTTAATTTAATAATATTAAAATAATAATTTTTTTATTAAAAAATTAAATATATGTTAATTTAATTTAATTATTTATTATTGTCTTTTGTTCTCCAGAGTTACAAATTATTTTAATATAGGAAGAAGACTCTTTACACCTATGATTCGGGGCCCACGTTTTAGTGACTTGTCAGCCACGTCCACGACCAAGGGTCGGCTCAGAGGGTGCCGCATCAGTCCAACCGTGTGACCGGTTCGTTTCTTTGAGTTGGCCATATATTAAACTTCAAAATGTCACTTCTAGGGCAAAAGCAGGAGAAAAAGCCGCGAGATTCTAGACCCAAACTTGCCGCCGAACTCCGCCCTCTCTGCAGCCGTCTCCATGGCGGACCCTCCCTCGATTCCTGCCACTCTCGACCTAAATTCTCAACGACCTGAATCCAATAACCAGACTCCTCCATTGGCGCAACCCGATCCACCGCCCACGTCAGCGCCAACGCCGCCGCAGCAACAGCAGTCATCGGCTCCTCTCCCACCAAACCCAAACGCTAACTTGATTCCGGTTTCTCAACCTCCCTCTACAGCCCCTTCTTACCCGCCCCAGCCGCCACAGATACTCGGAGCTGCTGCCGCGGTACCTCCCGTTGTCCCGTCGTTTCGCCCGGTTCCCCAATTCTCTCCATTACCGAGTTATCCAAACCCTAGCGCTGGCGTGCAGCCCCCTGGAGTCAGTGCGGGCCCGGGTCCCGCACCGCCGCCCATGATGGCGTATCAGGCTCCGACAGGTGCCGCCAATCCGGCTTTGAGACCGTACGCTCCGTTGCCGAATGGTTATCCTGTCATCCCTGGTGCTGCCGCCCCTCAAGGGACTATTCCACTGCCTGGTGGGTTTTTTTTTTGTCTCTAGTTTTTTGTCAATTCATCAAATTTTGCTATCTTTATTAGTTATCTTCATGAATTGTTGCTGTGAGTTATTATTTTGGATTGAATACCATTGTGGATGTTCCACTGAAATGACATGGGATTGGTAGAACTTTATGTATGATACTTATTTACTTTGTGTGCTGCGATTTGCCTATCTACTTGTAAGATGGCTAGCAATGAAAACTCCGATTAATGGCATGCTTTAGTGGGGAAGAGTGTTTAAATAGGGGTTATGGAGAGATTTAGAAAAGAGGGCATCGATGACGGGATGTTTTCTCCTACAGTGTCTTGATTGAATGTGGTGAGAAAGGTTTGAAGGGCTTCATATTGCTTAAGAGACCATCCTCTTCTACAACTCCTGTTTTGGTATGCACATATTTGTCTGGTTTCCTTTGCTTGTCTTAAGAATGATTAGCACAAATGAGGAATTTGTTTTGTTAAACTAAAGAACTAGCATCTGGAGTTTAGAGTTTAAAGGAGACAGCACAAGCTTACCATCACATTTGCTCTATGTCATGTTCATTTTAGTAGGCTACTTTCTGCTAGTTATAAGGATCCTTTCCCTTTTGGGTCCATGATTTTCCAGCAGCAGACCATGTTAGCAAGTGAGTGCTCGTTCGCTTGTATGCTAAGGTATCACAACTTTTCCAATTCCAGTCAATCTTCCTTTTTCTTTGTGCTGTTCTCTTTTTGCACTTAGATCACTAACATTTGAAATAAGTTACGATGGAAAATATGGTACTCTATCTTGTGTTATTTAATTTGAAAATTCCACAATTGGTGCATTGGATAGTATGATAAGGCTTTTCAAATGGATGCACGAGGTAAGCTCTCTTCAGATATCCCTGTTTTAAGCTCGAACCTATTTATCTTTATGTTTCCCTCAGGTTTTCTGTTCAGCTGGTGATAGTTGACGTATGGTGCCATCTCTAATATGCTTTTGTTTGTGGTAACATCATTTAATTATTCTTTTCAATTATTGTTTAAATATTATTTTGGTGGTGGTTGAAATCCGTTACTGCTGTGTTAAGTTTGTAGACCTGTTCTGATATGTTTGCATAGATGTTTGTTTTCCATCTTTACAGGAGTTCCTCGTTATCCTGCTTCATATGCTCCTCTGCTTCGCCCAGTGTTTCCACCACGTCCACCTGGACCAGTAGGGGTACTTCCCGTGACATCCCGTCCTCCTATTCCAGGCCTTCCTGGTGTTCGCCCAATTATCCCCACTGTTCCCCGCCCAGGTGGTCCTTCTGTGACAGCTGAAAAACCACAAACTACTGTTTATGTTGGCAAGATAGCTCCAACAGTAGAAAATGATTTCATGCTATCTCTTCTTCAGGTTTGTTATATAATTTTATTATTATTATTATTATTATTATTATTGTTGTTGTTGTATATATTTTGTGATGCTAGGTTTTTGTGTTTATTCTTGATTAAATCTTGTGCTTGAAGTCTTGGCCTTGTGAAATCTGATCTTTTGCCCTTTATGAAGTTTTGTGGACCTGTAAAGAGTTGGAAACGTGCACAAGACCCCACTGGGACTGCAAGAGGCTTTGGTTTTTGTGAATTTGAATCTGCTGAGGGGGTTCTCCGTGCCTTACGCCTGCTGAGTAAATTCAATATTGATGGGCAAGAACTGGTGGTATGTGAGAATATGTTAATTAGTGTTATATTATTATTGTTTGCTTTTGGGGTTCTTATGCTGTTGATTTCAATGATAATGATCAAATCCTCAAATTTTGGATGGCTATTTGATGTTTGATGTTTCTCGAGAAGGATGAGTAGTATAGGCAGCTTTACAAAGCTTGTAAATTGCATGTGAGAGGCTGATTGTATTGATAATACAAACTTAAAATCAGTGGAAAAACTCCAGCACCTGAAATGGCTTGTTCAGGCTCTTGGGCAAGGTTAGGAAAGATGAGATGGTCATTGGTGCATATTGAAAGTTGAGGTTAAGTGACCTGTTCTTCTGGGAAAAGGGTGCTAAGGAAGAGCAAAGTGCATTGTTGCTTCTTGATGTATTTCTAACAGGATTGTATACTTGGTATCCATAGTTGTCCTAGGACTTGGGTTTTGAGAGTATTTCTTTTATCTTTCTATTATCTGCAGTTCTGCACGTGTTTTCTCTTTTTAGATTCTATTGAAACTGTTTTTTTTTTTTTGTCAATGGTTGCTGTATCTGAACGTGCATGTCTATGATTCATGTGATTAAAAGTTGAATGTGAATCAAGCAACAAGAGAATATCTGGAGCGTTATGTTGAAAAGAAAACAGAAAACTCGAAGAATCTCAAGGAAACTCAAGATGCAGGGTCTAAGGATGATGGAACTGCCCTAGATGTTGAAAAGGATGACCCATCAAAATCCTTGGCAGAGGACTCAAGTAATGATGATGAAAAGAGGAATAAAGAAAATCATGACACTGCCAATTTTGGAATTGTGACTGATGATGACATGGAAGTTGACAAAGAGGCCTTAGAAAAGCTTACTAGCATGATAGAAGAGAGATTAAAGACCAAACCGCTTCCTCCGCCACCTCCTCCTCCACCTGCAGATGGTGCTGGGAATTTAGGTGCTGAAGTACCAGCTAAATCAAGGGATGGGGACTCTAATGCTGATATCACTAAAGATGGTTAGTTTTGTAGCAGATTCATGAATCACATATTGTACTATTTTAATTCTGTGACTTCGTTATTGGCAGCAGGTACTCAATTTTCTTAGTGTGAAATTTTTTTCTTGTTCTTAATTCTGCAGATGCAGCAGAGGATAAAGATGATGATGAGACAACTAGTGACAACAAGGCCATGAGTGAACAGGATGGGCCTCAAGCAGGCTCACCTGATAGGAGTAAAAGGTATGACAGGAGGAGCAGAGACAAAGAAAGAGATCTAAAACGGGAGAAGGAGAGAGAAATTGAAAGATATGAGAGGGATGCAGAGCGAGAGCGAGAGAGGAAAGAGAGGGAGCATAAAAGGAGGATTGCAGAGGCTGAGCGTGAGTATGAAGAGCGCCTAAAAGATTGGGAGTATAGAGAGAGAGAGAAGGAGAAACAGCGACAGTATGATAAGGAAAAGGAGAAAGAAAGAGAACATAAACGGAGGAAGGAGATTCTTCGCGATGAAGAAGATGAAGATGATGACTCCAGAAAAAGGTGGCGCAAGAGTGTCTTAGAAGACAAGAGAAGAAAGAGGCTGTGGGAGAAAGAGGAAGATATGGCTGACAGACTAAAGGAGCAGGAAGAAATTGCAGAGGCCAAGAGGAAAGCTGAGGAGGAAAAGTTACAGCAGCAACAGAGAGATGCAATAAAGCTGTCATTGGGTCATGCAGTGAATGATGGAACTGAAAAGTCTGTATTGGCTGCAGATTCCACTGTTGAAAACAAAGATAAGGCTGTTGAACAGGATTATGAGGGCAATTGTGGTACTGAAAACCAAATAGGTATGCCCTGTCCCTCCTCCTACCCCATTTTCTTACTTGCTTTTCTTTTCCTCGGCCTTTTTGTATCATCCTTAGAATGGGTTATGATATTACATGACAGATGATGGGATTTTTCAAAATGGAATTAGCAACTCAGTGGCTGAATCAGATGCACAGCAGAGTGGTAATGCTCCTTCAAGAAAGCTGGGATTTGGTTTAGTTGGCTCTGGAAAAAGAGCTGCTGTGCCATCTGTTTTCCATGAAGAGGATGATGATGAAGCACACAAGGATAAAAAGATGAGGCCTCTGGTTCCCATCGATTATTCAACTGAGGAGTTGCATTCTATTCAACCTGCTTCAGGAGCACAACCACCAAATCTGGTTGCTGCTGCTGAATTCGCAAAGAGAATATCAAATGTGGTGCCAAAGGAAGAGAGATCTGATGCAGAAAAAGAGAGAAGTAGGCGGTCTAATGATAGGTCAAGGGATAGAGACCGGAACGAAGAGGAAACTAATAGGACCAGAGATGAGAACAAGGAGAGAATTCTTGAACGGGACAGGGACCGGGGTCATGGGCTTGATAAAGTGAAGACGCCAGATAAACAGAAGCTTTTGGATGCAAAGCAGTTGATTGATATGATCCCAAGGACAAAGGATGAGCTTTTCTCATTCGAGATAAATTGGGCTGTATATGACAAGGTATGCCAATTTCCTACTTCTCAGTTTTTCACTCTTCTGTTTAAAATTATGATTTTGCTTCCCTTTAAAATCAAATCCAGATGATTGATGTGCAAATACTGGGAGGACCACCCTCCTGTGTCTCCCACTCTTTTTTCTTAAGTTGCCCTGATTCTTTGAACACTCTTTTATGCATATTCTTTTGAATTTTGACTATTTTCACCAATAAGCCTAATGCTGCTCTTGGTTCATTAGTGTGTTCTGTTTCATTGACCTGTTATCTCATTGATTTTAATGAGAATTCAATGTCCTGGTTTAATCTCATATTCACTCTCTTCTTCATTGATGCATTGTATGGTACTTGCATTGGAAAAGTTAAAACACTTTGGTCATAACATCTGCATTACTTTTTGCCAAACCTCTGTATTATTTGGATTTCTTCTGGTTCCTGTTAACCGAGTATTTGATGCCTTGGACTGGTTAAGTTGGCAAAAGATTCAATCACTTGCCTGAATTTGTGGTGGTTAGAATTTATTTGTTTTTCAGTTTTGCTCCTCATTCACCTTACCATGCACTTTTGCAGCATGGGCTCCATGAGAGAATGAGACCTTGGATTTCAAAGAAGATCACCGAGTTTCTGGGGGAGGAAGAAACTACACTGGTAGATTATATCGTAACCAGCACCCAAGAACACGTGAAGGCTTCCCAGATGCTGGAGATGCTTCAGGCTATATTGGATGAGGAGGCGGAGATGTTCGTGCTCAAGATGTGGAGGATGCTTATCTTTGAAATTAAGAAGGTGGAGACGGGTCTTTCTTTAAGGCCAAAAGCATGATGGGGCTTGTAACAATCCTTGTGCCGGTATCCCCGAACACAATTGTTCTTGTTTTATTATAAATTTTCTTGGTGGCTTTACCACTACCATAGAACACAAAACTAGTTGTGCATCATTGGCCTTCAATTCGATTTGCATTAGAATAAGATTTGTTGACTTTCAGGAAATTCAATCGTCTTTTTTATTCATTCTCTGTTCCATGCTAGCTGCTATATTTCATTCTACTTTTTCTACCCTTTTCTTGCTAGCTTACACACCCAACCCAGTTGCTTGAATCAGTATAGCCTGTCCTGTAGTTTATATGACAAGAAAATATATAGAATGGAAAAACTTTGGGTTCGTAAAGGCAGAGATTTTTTTTACCAACATTGATAATCCGACTAATGGCATTATAATAAATTCTCTAAATTTCAGAAAAGTTAAATCATATAAACTTTTAAAGACATAATATGGTTTTACATATTAAATTTATACCTATGTTTGTTTTATTAATATCAAATGGCATAGGATCTCCCCCCCCCTTTGGGTTACATAGGAGAGAAAATATTAGAATTACGAGTAGTTCCTGTTAGAATAGTTCTAGCAGAAGCTGTTCAAAAAAAGAAGATCATTTAACCGATTGACAAAAGAAAAGGGGGGGAGATTGTTTCTTGTTTATCAATGTTAGAATTTAATTTCCTAAAATTAATAATCCAACAATTCTACTACTAAATTAAGGGACTAGTTTGATAGCCCAGCAACACGGGAGAAACATGCACCAATAAACCAGAAACTTATCAATGATTATTTCATTAGACTAATGCTATAGTTCCAATTTAGTGCCAAGAATAAACTCATTATCATCGTCCTGGAGTTCACAACTGAAAAATGGAATGGACATCTAATGGATGAGTTAGATTGCAAAAGTTAGCAAGTTACAAAGTACAGTAATCCATAGCGCTAAAAACTATAAGGAACACGTGAAATTGTCAGTGTGGACCATATTACAAACTATAATGCATGGAGCCCTAGTTGGAAAATTCTGTGTATATCGATATCAGTGTGGGCATATTGTTCAGGGGGCAGGCTCAATACCAATATGACATGGAACATGCTTTTGATAGGTAATGTCAGTTATCTAGACGTCCTAGTTGAGGACAAGAAACTGCAGTTACTACACTACTCGCGGAAACCATTGGTGGCCCTGTGCATTCACCTCATGGTCCTATAAGATTTTGCTCATCCGTATTACAAGATGAACGGACAATAATTGCAGAACTTCATTAAATTATAAACCCCAGTTATCTCCGTCGATTTGCTGGTTCAAGAAGTTTTACATTAAAAGTTTGTTCGAGGTGAAGCGGGGACATAACTCCCTGCCTTTTGTGATACTGCAGCAATTCAGAAGAATCAGAAACGAGGATAGAAATGGAATTAATTTCTTCCTAGCAAATCCAAATTAAGGGTGAAAACCGATACACATAACCCATGAATGAAAACTGTTGTGCTGCTTCCAAAATCTTCATTACATAATTTTGGCTCCTTGCATTCGGAGGGTCCTCGCATTGATTGATTTGTGTATGGATGAGGACTTCACTCTTCAGAAGATTTAACTCTAATGCTAAATTTTTTGAGAAACCGGTCTGAGTCCAACTGTACACCTAACTAAACAGCCTTTACCTTTTGATCCAACACCTTGGTTAGTTTCAAACCTTACTTGATACAGACACAAAATACAAGGAGAAGAGGATCCAAACCTGGCCAATGATCCTCAAGCCCATGATGAACAAGTTCACGGACAGTTTAGATATCACCTTCCATTCCAGATTGAGGCATTCTTCTGTTGAACAAACTAATACGTAGCAGACACATCTGCTTCAATTTCATCCTCCAGAACCTTTTTTTTTTTTCTTCCTTAATTGATTTGCTTTGATGTTTTCTTGAGTCACTTGGATAAAGTCTAGGAGTCCTTGAATCTGTCTTGGCACTTTGCCTTTGTTGATTAGATGTGAGATCAGTATGGACCAAACTATCATTTTCTGACTTGATAGGAAGATCATCTGCACCTTCTTTGGGAGAAGGAGATGCAAACATTCTCTTGTATACGATGGCAGCATCCAGGGTGTATACTTGCAGGGCAAGAGAGGAGAGAGTAGCAATCCTCGCTGCAGCAGAAAGTGATGACCAATACCACCACTCGTTCCTCAAGTACTCAGATCTGATCATGTTTCCAAAGACAATTGTAGCTTGAACCATCTGAAAGTAAGAGAAATTGTAACTGTCTTGCAAAGCTTGTGCATTCAAAGCAATAGAGACAAACATGATGCAAGAAAATATGTCAGAAAATATGTTGCTGCTTGGTCATCTTCAAAGTTAAAAATATTCGTGATGCTTTCTTTTAATTTTGGAATACTTTAAAGTGTTAGCAAGTTTCCACCTTGCCAATTGGTCAAATTAAATGTTTATTTAAAAAGTTTTTATCTTCCTCCCTCCTACTCCATCCCAAAGCCTGACAGGAACATTACACGGTTGGTAGAAGTAGAGCTCCGAATTTGAAATCCATAACCGATCCATGTTTCAGTTTCAGCTCAATAATGACGATCCGACCAGCAGGAATGCCACAGAGCAAGAGACTGACAGAGGGGGAGAGAGAGAGAGAGATTGAGATGAATTTGGAGGCTTCTTTGTGTTTGTGTTCGTGTGTGCCCAGGTTGAATATTTTTTTATTTTTTTTTTTTCAAATATTAGTTTCGTCTCTATAAACCGTAACTCATCCGTTGAATGTTGCATTGAATGTGCAGAATCGAAACTGAAAGGCTTTTGTCCTTTGGTGGCAGAATGGCAAATTAACGGAATAAAACGGCACCGTTCTCAACACTTCGGGAAAGAATCCGAACCGTTCTGAGGAAAATTGTTGGTTGTGGGTGCAGGGGATCGGGTCTGGCGATATCACATTTTTGCATTCTTAGACACAATTCTTCAAGCAATTAAAAGAAAGAAGCCTTTGCTCTTTTTTTTTTTAGTACGAAAAATTTTATTATATGGACGTGAGTTTATTATACACGGATTTTGGATTACAATAGTAATCTTTATTATATTTAATTATTGAAAATGTAAAATTAATGGTAATAATAATCACGGGGATTAAGAATTTTATGGCAATTTAATATGCATATTGAAAATGACAACCAGAATTAATCTACAACTTTAATATGCATACTCACGTTTCTTTGGTCCAATTACACAAAAAGAGAGAATTTAATCATTGACGATTCAGATTTTATACTGAATTTTATATTTAATAGTTATTAGATATTTGATGATTATGTAATATACTAATTGAAATTTTCTGTTAACACAATAATAATGAAAAAGAGGATTATAGATTTAAAGACACCATAAGAGGTTCTTTGCAATCTAGTTAAATCCTTCTGAGTTAAAGTAAGCAAAAAATTTTGGTCTTTTGACCCCCAAAACACAAAGTCTTGCCCCAGACTTACATGCCCACTAAATCTACTCACATCAGCTTTATGTCATATATATATATATTTTGTGTCACATCAATTTTACATTCAATATCAGATGATGTATTTTAACTTAATTTAACCTGTAGCATTGTAACACTCAAGAGATCTAGACTTGGTCTATCATTTTTTTTTTTTTAAAGGCAATATGTAAAATTGGATACAATTTTCGGTATACTCAACGACACAGAAATTTTTTCACGGAACTGGCCAAAGGATGTGTAAGTGGTGCACCAAACCTGGAATAAATTGGCTTCATACTAAAGCACAACCAAATGGGAGATTTTTTTATTTTTTTTTTTGCAAATTTTGATTCAACAGAAATGCGACACGACATATATAATGTAACAAGTTTAAATAGATTTACAAGTTGAAGTCTTCATTGGAGCAACCAGCCCCATGGGAACTAGGAACTGGACAAGAAGTCCGATTCCATGCAGATTGTCTTGACATCAAATGACCCAAAACCAACTTACAACTGAACCAATTGCCAAACCAACAACTAGGAACAATACCATGACAATCCCAGCAGTCTCCGAATGCTGTAGTTGGACAGATTTTGGAGCCAAAATCATCAAAACACTGGTCAAGTAGCCGTTAGTGAGTCCCAGAAGACAAGTCAGTATTGTCACTGGAATTTCTGTTCGGAAGAATTTGGGACCGTGCAAGCAACCATAGAAGAGAGGAAAAAATAGCAATCGTGCAAAACAACCACCAATGGAAATGTTTGCATTCTCAAGAAGATAAGCTGCAGTCAAAGACTTGCCAACCAGGTCAAAAACATTGTATGCAGTAATGAGGAGGATGGAATACCAGTCCTTGAGCAAGTAAGAGTGCACATCTTCAGTTATGTACCCTGGAAATATAGCCAACGTTACCATATAGATAAGAGACATTCCAATTCCATACCATTTGACGCTCCCCATAATCTCCCATAAGGTTGACCTCCACCGAGCCCCTGTTAGTGAACCTTTCTCCCTTTTTTCCACATTGACAGCCAGAGTTTTCATTTCTGTGTGGTACTTAATTACTGGAAGTCTATGTACCACATTGTAAAAGACAAGGCATATAGCCATGACCACAATTCCAACAGCAAAGTAAAGGTTAGCACTTTTTCTCAAGCCATCCTCATCCTGTGTATATACTGACTTGGTTATGATTCTTAGAAATGAAACAAGGACCCCTGCAATCAACAATTTCACAAGTTAAAATTCATTCCTTGCCTGATTGCACTTGCATTGCACAATTTGGAATATAAAATTGCTCTTAGAATCATACATAGGAGCTCTAAAAGTCTAACAATTTTTTTTTTTTTTTTTACTGATAATTTCTTCATGTAGTAGTCTAACACACAAACGCTCAAGATTTAGCTTCATGGTCGCCTCATGACCTTAAATGGGGATTAAGGTGAGCAGTTGGGAGACCTTTTAGTGAAAATAAAGTATAATCGCTTAGAAGAGAAATCCAATGCATGAATGCCTTGCATACTACGCTTAATTAGGAGCTTGCTTATAACCTCTTCTACAACAACACTGACTTTCCAATATTATTCCATTGTCATGCTTCAAAATGCATTGAATTTGCACTTGAAACAAAAAGATTTCATTCTAGTCTTTTCCATCAATAACATTCTTCAATTATGTAGGCTAGGCAACCATCAAGCCTTTAAACTCTTCAAGTGAGAATGACTACAACAACAGATCATGGCATGCTTAAAATGACTCTAGAACAAGTTATTCAACCAAGGGGGAAACATGGGTATGCTTATAAACTAAAACAAAATGGGCATTTTCACTACACGAGACTCCCTCACTCTAAGATCCAACTCCTGAACTTTGTTCGTTTGACTTTATTTTTCACAAAAGACTTGTTTTCGTAAATCAAGCCTATGACCTAAAAAGGTCACAATCGAGTAATCTTTACCACTACATCAGGACTCACTTTTCAAACAATTAAACGTTAGCTAAATCAATATTTAAAAATAAAAATATAAACAAAGCTAAAATTTCTAAAACAAAAAAAGTTTTTTTTTTTTTTTTGATAATTTACCGGAACCAGCAGTACCAGCAACGACAGACTGCATGTACCGCTCAGGCAACTCCCCAGCAGCCCCAACAAGGCTACCTTGGACCAACGCATCCGCCACGCCGCACATCGCCGTCGCAATGACCGTCACATAAAACCCGTCATACAGCCCGACCCGGCCCTTTATATACACCGCATCGATAACCGGCACCACCAACAGAGACACGACAAACAAGCCGAGGCCCACGTTGATCCTGACGCAAGCATCAGACTTATGAGCGTACAAAACGATGATTACCAGCCCGACTAAGCCCACCACCATGTAAGCGACGGCGAAGACGCGGTCAACGGGGACGTCGGGGTATATGTAAGAGAAGTAATCGACGGCGGTGATGAAGGCGTTCCATGGGAGGAGATAGCCGAGGCCGAGAGTAAAGTAGATTATGTAGGCTAAATGGAACGCGTCTTTTGGGCGTTGTTCAGAGACAGATGAGTTTTCCGTCGTGGTGCGGCCGCCATCGCCGGCGGTGGCTAAGAGGAGGGAGGCTTCGGAATCTGTTCCCCATTTATCGGTGGTGGGCTGGTCGGCGGCACCCATTGGGTCGTTGACCGGCACGGATCCAGGTTTGGTTTTGGTGGGTCGAAGAAATAAATGCAGAATATCCGGGACGGATACATTTGTTTCTTTCTAGTTGGTTGGTATTTTTCGGTTGGTGTGACTGGGCAGCTAGACTAAAACGACGTAGTTTTATTTCCTAGCCCTAGCTTTTATTTCTTTTAATCTTTTTCTTTCCGTATTTTTATCATAATTTGCATCACACGCACGTTGGACCCAATAAGTTCTACTTGAAAGATATTTGAAAAAAAAAAAAAAAAAAACTTATGTATTTTTAAAAATACATGTTTTATTTATTAAATTATTTTATTAAATTAATGCATAAAATTGACAATGTAATTGTATTACATCAACCTTTGAATTCAATTAAAAAGAAATCATTATGATTAATATTTTTATTGGTATAATTTTTATAAAAAATTAAAGTAGTGTATATTTAACTTAAAATTTTTAGTAATTTTAATTTTTTAAAATTTCAATTTTATTAAGATTTCTTTAAGCAAGGGCAAATTCTTTTGAATTTTTAATTCATTGGTAGGATTTTAGTTCATTAAAAAGATTGTTAATACGTGAATTATAAATTAGATTATGGTTGGTATATTTTCCAATTAAAATGCAAGAAATAATAATATAATAAAATGCACATCATCTCTTTCTATATATATATAAAAAAAAAGAACATTATGGCCACAGAAAATTGAAAGTTGGGCTCCGAAAATTGTAAGGCCTGCACGTTCCAAGGCAACCGACTGACGTTGAGCTGGCCCATCATCGCCGTAAGAACCGTGGCACAAGAGGAAAACCAGTCTTTTTTTTTTTTTTTTTTTTAATAACAAATGAGACTAAAAGAGAATAATTAAAATTACTCTTTGATTGATAATTTGATATATTTTTTAATATTAATTTGATTTTTAATTTTTAATTATCATTAGTTTTATAATAAATAAAAATTTATTAATAGATGAAGTTGAATAAAATTAATAAAATAATATCAAAATTATTATAATAATATAAAAAGAAACTTGATAAAAAATCGGAAAAAAAAGGGTAAAAACTGGTTTGACTTCTTCGATCTTTGGTCCATTTCTTTATCAAATTGTATTCTAGAATTTGAAGGACACCATTTACATTAAAAAAAAAAAATTATATACGCAATCTCACCTTTTCTTTCTTGTTTGTGCTTCTATATTGTGTGAACGACATTTCCCTCCTCCTCGTGTCAATGACAATGTAAATTTATTTTACATTTTTTCAATTTTTGGATGAGTTTTAAAAATCCTACTTATTTTTATTTTTTTTTTAGAGTTTATATATGTTAGGATTAGAGGATACAACGCCGTCAAACCCAATAGTCCAAAAATTTTATGAAAAAATTAAATAAATAATAAAAATATTTTTGATTCTAACAATTATATTAAATATAATATATATAATTATATTTATTTTATATTTATATTTTAATTTTTTAAAAATTGATGTATCTTATATTAAGTTAAACCAACTCTAATATGACTTTTTACCCAACCATTAATTTCTCCAAGGCAATTTGCCAGGTAACGCCTTTGTAAGAGTTAGCATCCGATCCTCTTTTTCCACGTGGGATTCTGTTACACGCCGCTCCCCGCCGCCGGCCGGAATTAGACACCTTGCTTAATGATGCGAGGAGATGGACATCAACGTCGGAAGAAAAATTATCTTTTCCTTTTTGTCTTTCTAATTTAGGTACAAGGATCAGTACCTTGAGAAGGCAATGTTAATGTTAAAAAAAAAAAAAAAAAAGCGGTGAAAAATTGCTTGCATGCATTGAATGAATCGCACGAATTCATTCACCATGCTCTCTCACGTACAAATTTGTAGTCCTTCTATAATAATTAATATTTAAATATTATAAATATATATTTAATAATAATACAATTTAAATTTATATTTTAAAACTCGTCAAATCGAGGACGCTCGGAAAAAGGGAAAAGAAGTCTATTTTTGGTTTGTTTTGTGGCAAAGTTATCAGCCGGCAAGCCGGCCTCACTGTCCAATTTTATATATTGCCGAATCGGGCAGCGGATCTATCGTGTAAATATTATTATTTTGGGGGGAATATGGGGATCGTCTAAAGATCTTTTTTGTTTTTTTTTTTTTTGGGATCATATGCCGGCTTTTGACACCCAAGTAAATATATTCTTATTCTTGTTGAATGGAATTCCCCAAAAAAAGAAATGCATGGACTGAGGAGAAGGAAACAGATGGCATTATGGTCAGTCATCTGTGTGTGTGTCTCTCTCCCTGTTTTTTTTGGTGGGGGGGGTGGGAAATACAAGTTTTTTGCTTAAAAAAATACAAATTGTGCAACAAAATCGATTAGATGTGTAATGAATTGTCAAAAAATATAATAGCGTGTTACTGCATATTTAATTGATTTTATTGCAATAGGTTTTCGAGCAATTTGAAGTTTTCAAAGTACATGAGTGTGCCAAATGCCTCGTGGACATCTCAAATTGTAGCAACTACAATGAAGCCTTTGTGTAATATATATTCTCTTCATCCTTGAATTCAAAGTATCTCGGACTACATGGGTGAAGGAATGAAGTGTAAAGCTGTTCTCCCCTCCATCCTCTTTGGTTTTGTTTTCATTACCACTCTTGGTTTTGATTCTCCACAAAGTTCTCAGAGCAACTGTGTCCTTGATATTCAAATGGATCAAGTCTCTTCTTCATCTACAAATGGCTCCAACTGTGGAGGAGGCAACTGGGGTGGCTTCCTTGATGATAACTGTTGTGCAGCAGTTTTTGATAAGTACCTATATGCATTGGGAAAGTGGGCCAACCAAACTGGCCAAATATTCTTGGATTCTGCAGAGCAGGAGAGCTGCTTGATTTCGATCAAGCGTATTAAGGATGATATTTTTGACTGCGGTATTCAGAGGCTAACCAGTGGAGCTCGTGCCTGCTCCAGCTATACCACAGTGGATGTCGGTAATAAGCTAAGCGATGGATTGAAAAATTTAGATAGTGAGTGTAAGTTCAGGGATTCAGTTGGCACAACGGATCAGGTTTGCAGCAATTGTGTGAGAGGATGGAAAGAAATCGGCGAGCCATTAGAAAATGGGAAAGACTCAAACTTTGAAGCCTATATCTGCAGGTTTGCAATTTTGGTGACATTGACCAGCGATCGGATTGATGATGAAAAAAGGGTCCAAGACGTTTATCAATGCCTTTCCCTGCAGAATGGTTATGTAGGTAATGCAATGATAACAAATTAAAAGTCCATTTTCGTCTATGGCTCTGTTCATGAACCCCACAACGTCAAAATTGATTTAACTTCCCCCTTTTTGTACTCCAGAAAATAATCGACCAGACAGAGCTGGCAGGGATACCAAAGGAAGAACAGGTGAATTTTGCCCACAAGATTCATTATTCTGATTGAATTATGAGTCCTTAAAAGATACAATGCCTTGTGCCTCTCTGCTATCCCGGAGAGAAGCCGCTTGATGTGACGGATGGATCATATTCATGAATACTTAAATGACTCTTTTGATGATTTCAGGAATATTAATTTTAGTCATCAGCCTAGTGGCAATCATCACAATTATTTCCACAGTTACATGGATATTACTGCATACGAAAAGGGTTCACAAAAGTTGTTCAGCAGGGAGAAAAGGTAAGAGTTAGTGATGTTTTTTTTATTAGTACTATAAACAAAGCCAGGTTGCAGTTATAACTTCCTGAAGCTCTGGCTTTATTGGGCAGCTTCTTTTTATCCATATTCTGAGGAGTCTGGTAGTGTAAAGATATCACTTGCGGAAATTTTCTGGGCAACAAATAACCTTGATGCTTCACAGTTCATTGGCGAAGGCATAGCCGGTGAGAAGCTAATTACGATCTAGATCTAGTGGTGACTAGGAAAACTTTTTGTTATTAATGATTGATAATTAACCAAGAAAAAGGGAGGAGGAAACTTAATAGACTGAAAACTTAGAATTCTCATCGATGACATCAGAAAACCTGCCGTAAGTAGTCACTATACTTTGTATGATTAGCCAAGGAGCACGGTGGTAGAACAGCTCGTTTACACATTCTTATGTGCCAAAATGGTTGCTGTCTGTGTTGAATTTCTCTCTTGAAACTATGAGTCTAATGTTGAAATAGAAACAATGCATAAACATAGATATAGTGCATTGGAAATTAAAATTTTGAAGTCATTCTTCTGCTCCACAGGAAAGGTTTACAAAGGGATGCTATCAAATGGAAAGCAAGTCGCAGTTAAGCATATTATCAACGACAGACATGCAGAGACATTTGTCAGGGAAATTATGAGCTTATCGCATGTCAGACATCCAAATCTTGTAGCTTTGCTTGGCTTTTGCCAACGCAAACATCAGTGTTTCCTAGTTTACGAGTTGTGCCACAATGGCAACCTATCAGAGTGGTTATATGGTATTAATTACGTTCACCCTCAAACCTTTTCTTTCGTTATCTTGGAAAAATGTGAGCCAATTCATAATAATCAAATGGATAACAGGTAGAGATAAAAATCTATCATGGATACAAAGACTTAAAATTGCGATTGATAGTGCCAGAGGTATCTGGTTTCTTCATACTTATCCTGAAGGCTGCATTGTTCACCGCGATATCAAGGTAGTGTATTCCAGGGGCTGAGCATCATGTTTGTTTCCTTATCTCTTTTTCCTTTCCGATCTGACATTTCTTTGGTCTGAATTTCTTAACACATGCTACATTGGCAGCCAACCAACATTCTCCTCACTGCAGACTTCCACGCAAAGCTCTCAGACTTTGGATTGTCAAAGGTTATGAACGTGGATCAATCATTTGTAAGCTCGGAAGTGAGGGGAACATTTGGTTATGTTGATCCTGATTATCAAAGAAACCGTCATGTAGATGCTAAAGGTGATGTCTACAGTTTTGGGATTGTGCTACTACAACTGCTCTCGGGTCAGAAGGTGATAAATTTGAATGCGACTGGACCTATGCAGCTAAATAAATTGGTAAGAACCGAGACACTGTCAGTTGACTGTCTTTATGCTGAAACTCAGAAACCATCCCTTATGCATGCGTTCATTTCTCAGGCAAAAGTTCTTGCAAGAAGCGGCAATGTGAATGAATTTGCTGACCCTAAACTTAACGGGGAGTATTCAGTGGAAGCCTTTGACCTTGTACTCAGAATAGCTTTGTCATGCACACTACTGAAGCCGGATAGGCCACACATGGAGCAAGTGGTATCGAGATTAGAGGAAGCACTTGACATCTCAACACCGTTAAATTCAGTGTCACATTGACAGGCATCGACGATGGATCACCAAATGGAAAGAAGAACAAATATTGGAAGATAGCACACTTGTTTATGTGGATACTTCTCTGCAATTGCTTTACACAGTAATACAGTACAGCATTATTGGCATCAATCCTGAAAAGAAATAAAAAGACTACACATGATGGCACTTTTTTTTTACATGGTTTCAATTTGAAAACAAAATGAAAGAAAAGAAACTCCTGAAGCATCTGTCATGGAATCATGCAGGATCCTGATGAGAGCACTTGCTTTGTTGCTTGCTCTGGACGCGCCTTGAGTCAGAGGGAGTACAAGGGTCCCATGAGAGTCATACTGTTTATCAACGTAAAGATCACATCTGCACCACCTTTGATGCACAAAGCCAGCAACAAAGATAAACAATGCTCCTTGGTTGCCCTTGAAGCAGAGGAAACCGAAGTCCCCACAATGAAGGCCGTGACGACAAAGCATTGCTTTTGTTCCCTCGCGTTTCTCTGCCAGAGTTGCTAAGGCCCCTAGGGAATTGTTGTTTTAGTTTTGAAATAAGGAGAAGAAAGTGATGTGAAAACTCTTTTTCTTGGAAGCCTCTCTATTTAACAACTTCTACATTTCTAATTATATAGATGAAAATATAACAAACAAGTTTAAATTAATTTTTATAAATTAGTAACTAAATCATAACTGATTTCTAAACAAAAGCAACATTTAAACTAGATTCTTAAATTATGCCATAAACTAAAAATGTTGCTAAAGACTTGGTCTTCAAATTGAGACACATCTTCAACAATCTCCTCCTTACCTTAGCTTCTTAAAATTTCAAATCTAGCTTTTGGAAGAGCCTTGGTTTGCATATCTGCAACTTGATCTTTTATTGAAGTTTCTGACTTCTCCTTATGATCTACTAGTTTGTGATACCGAGAGGGGGGTGAATCAGTATCACTACAATTCGCAATTCACAGGTAAATGAGCAACTTCAACCTCTTCTTAAAAGCGAACTCTTTCTCAGACTCGACTAAGGTAGATTTATTGCTACCTATTAATAACAATAGTCCCCAAAGTCACCTTTCAGACGCCTTGCCTAATAGACAATACGGATGTTCTTGTTTAGGTCTTCGTTAGGTTATGGGTTGGCTGATACTTTAGCTGCGTTCACAACTCAATTTAAAACACAGAACGTAAAACAAATTAAGAACACACAAGATTTATGTGGTTCCGTCAACGTGACGTACATCCACTGTGGTAGGGACTCTCCCTCTACTGAGACTATCAATTATACTTGTGAATACAGGTTACAATGAATGTCTTTAATTCTCTGCTCTTTTCACTATTGCAATTTCTAAGCAAATATAATACAAAGAGTATCACTTACTGTGTCTACCCTTCTTCTATCTTATCTTGCCTCTGTTGAATTGAAAGACTGCTCCACTGCCGCTTAGAAGTTCACTGCAACGCTCTCTAACCTCTCTTGAAGAAGTCTAGAAATACGTTGAGTTCAATGCTTCGCTGAATTCCTTCTCTATGTTGTATCACACAATTCCTACTTTTACCGTCTTACAGTCTCACCTGTCTCCTTGTCTCACGATCTCACTGTCTCACGGCTCACCTGTCCATTTCTCTCTCTCTTGCTGTCCAGCCGGATTTCTCTCTCTTCTTATTGGATTTCTCTCACCGTCCTGCCGGATTTCTCTCTCTTACTAGATTTTACTTTTCTGTTCACCGTCAGGTTTCTCTCTCTTCCCACCGGTCTGCTCCGATTTGGCCGTCAGGTTTCTCTCTCTTCCCGATCTGGCCGTATAGGTCTTTGCCGTCCACCACCTTCTGTCGTCCAGCCGTGTCGGGTTTCTCACTCCGATGGACTGGTTTTTCACTCTCTCGTCACCTTCCTCAACCGCCTTTCGGCAATCTTACGTTCAACGTTTAACCCCCCTTCGACCGCCTCCTTCTCTCTCAATGCATTTTCCATTTTTGCTCGATTTTCCGACCGTCGATGACTGCGTTTTCTTCTCCTTCCCATATACGGCTGCTCAATTGTTTCAGCTGTCCACCTTTGTTCTTCATTCAGCCTGGCTGTCGACTGTCTCTCTCCTTCCTGTCGACAGCTACCATTTTCTCTCTCTCTTCCAAGTGTTTGATGATTTCTCTCTCTAGGTTTTACCCTACCGAATACACTGTTCAATTTCCGACGACATTGTTCAATTCCGACGAAACTGTTCACTACAGCTACTCTTTTCTTTTGCAGGTGGTGTTCTTCTGTGTAGGGTTTGGTATTCTCTTTAGTTGGTCAATTGTTTAGGTTTTGCTGAATATTCAATATTGCTGACTCCTCTTCTTTTTGTCGTGTATTCAATTGTGTTGGCCTTTCCTCTTGTGTTTTGCCGTGTATTCAATTATGTTGGTCTTCCCCTAATTTTGTCTTCCAAGGTCTTTATATATTCTCTTCCGTGAAACCCTAATAGGGCTTACGCAGTGAATTTACGTTCTTGCCCTTACGCAGTGAATTTACTGTTTTGCCCTTCTATGTGGCTTTTCTTTCTTGCACACTTAAACCTAGTTGACAACAATTACAACCCATACATGACTGTGGGAACAACATCTATCTTGAAAAAAACATCACTCTTTACCCACCTTCTATTCTTCTCTTAAGTGAAACAACTTATTGTTGAATTGCTTTGTTCTCCCATGGAAAATATAATCATACGAAATTGTAATAAAAATTTGATTATCCACAAGAATTTTTGTTAACTCCTTCTACTTCATGTGTAAATCTGTAAGAATTTTTCTGATTCAAATTGCTTGGTTCACAGTAGTATTTGTTGCAATAAACTATACTTCTATTGTACTTTGAGTTATCACATCTTGCTTTTTTGAACTCTAAGAGAAAGCACCTGAGCTAAAATTGAAATAAAAACTAGTTGTACTTCTTATATCATAAACAAAACCTACCCAATCCTTGTTAAAATACCCATGAAATTGGAAAATTCATAGTAAGAATATTTAATACCATAATCTCTTGTGCCCTTAACATATCTTAAAATCTGTTCAACAACTAAAAAATGCACTTCACTAGCATAAAGCAATAACCTAATTATGTCTAAACGTGCTACTGGAGTGAATGTTTCTAAAAAAATCTACCTTAAAAACTTGGTTGTACCTCTTCACAACTAATTTGACTTTGTATTTGTCCATATAACCATTTGCATTAAGTTTGATTCTATAAAACCATTTCATTTCAATGATCTTTTTGTTTTGAGCTTTGTTCACTAGTTTCCAAGTGTCATACTTCTCAATTATTTAAAGCTCATTTCTCATAGCTTTAATTCATTTGTCATCCTTTTTAGCTTTTTTGAATTTTACAAGTTCAAATATAGTAACATTGCTTTTTTTATAGAATTCAAACAAGAATCTTGTGCCACAAATTGGGACATCATCTATGATGTCATTAAGATATTTTGGAGTCTCTGGCAATTGCGTCTCTATTGGTTCCTCCCAGCTTCATTTTCTATTTTTTATAAACTTGACATCTTAGCTTACAATAATTTTCCTATTTTGAGGTTGAAAAATTCTATAAGCCTTGGAGGAGCTGTTATACCTAATGAAAACTCTTAGTTCTGCTTTTTTTTTTTTTTATATATCAAGTTTCTCTTTTCACTTATGGCAAATAAGAAAAACAGACAACAAAAAATTTTTAGATTTTGTAAATCTGGTTTGTAACCAAACTAGGCTTCAAATGAGGTTTTTCGTTGCTCAACTCTAGTTAGCAACCTATTTAGCAAGAAAATAGCAATGCTTACAACTTCTATGCAAAGCTCTTTTAGCAATTTCTTTTCATGCAACATACACCTTGTCATCTCTATGATACTTCAATTTTCCCTCTCATTTACACCATTTTACTATAAAGTGTAAGACATTGTGAGTTGGTGCTCAATACTTGTATCCTTACAAAACTTGTTGAAAATCTCATTTGTAAAATCTTTCCCATTATCAAACCTTATTGTGCATAACCTGTGACCACTTTGATTCTCTGCCCATACTTTATACTTCTAAAATACATTAGCAACCTTAGACTTAAATTTCAGAAAATAAATTCAACAAAATCTAGTATAATCATCAATAAGAGCAATGTAGTATTTATTACCATTCAAAGATAGAGTTATCTAAGGTCTTCCAACACCTGTGTGTACAAGTTGCAGCTTGTGTATAACTCTCTCGGTTGATTAAGGAAATGGTTTTCTGACTTACTTGTCATATTTATAAGTCACATAATTAGTTAGCTTGTCTTCTAGAGACAACACACTCTTCACCAAATTGTGTTTTTACATATATAGAAGATTAATATGATGAAAGTGGGCAAGTCTTTTATGCCATAATTTTGCATTACTTACAGGACTTGCAAGTGCCGCTTGCTCTTTCTCCATTAGATTTAAAGTAAAAGTTTTTGCTCTCATCTTTACTTTAAATACTTCTCTGCTTTTTAAATTTTTAATTAAGCACTATTAGTCTTCAAATATGACCTTAAGACTTTTTTCAACTAACAACCTAACACTAAGTAAATTTTGGTTAATGTTAGGCACATATAAAACATTAATAATGTGTTTTAAACTTGTCAAACTCTTTATAGCCATTGTTCCTTTGCCTTTGATTGAAACAAACTCACAATTTCTAATTTTTACTTTGGAAATAAAAGTTTTATTAAACTTTTTAAAAAGTGTATGATCATTAGTCATGTGATTGGTGCAATTGTTATCTATTAACCAGGAATCACTTGAACTGTTACTCATAAAAAAACACATTGCCACAAAAAGTTGCTTTTCATGTTGTTGTTTTATGGACACCTTTACTTCTTCATGTTGTTAGGATTTGCACACCCTTTCCATGTGCCCCATACTACCACACTTCCTATACTTCGCATCAGACCTTCGCTAACATTTCCTTGTCATATGATTTGTCTTCTTACAATATAAGCATAGTGATTTTGCCTCACTTTTGTTATTATTGTTGAATGTGTTATTCTTCTTTTTCTCCTCCTTTTTCTTTTCTTTGCCTCCTCTTAAGTTATTAAACTTGGCTTGAAAATCACCTTCCACAGTTTCTTCTTTTCTTATTATTCTTCTTTGCTTTTAAACCTGTAAAGCATTAATCAATTCTACTAAAGATATGCTTGATAGATCTTTAGACTCCTCCAATAAAGATATTTTGGACTCATATCTCTCAAGCAAAGTGATAAGATGTTTTTGGACGATTCTCTCATCAAAGAAATTATTTCCAATTTATTTTACCTTGTTTACAATGCCCAGTAACTTGTTAAAGTGGTCTTTAATTGTTTTGGTCTCCTTTAACTTTAACATTTCAAACTCTCTAATTAAGTTAAACACTTGCATATTTTTTGTTCTTTCATTTCCTTAATACTCTTTTTTGAGATAGTCCCATATATCCTTGGTGGATTTCAAGTTTATGATCCTAGTGAATATAGTGCTTGATACAACAAAAAATATATATGTTATGACCTTAGAATTCCTTGTTTTTTTCTCCTTATACGACCTCATTTGTGCTACTGTCGGATTTGCTAGTAGTGGAAAGACATCATAATCTTCCTCTACAACCTCCTAAAGATCTAATGCATTAAGGTAAACCACCATCCTAACAGCTCACACCTAATAATCTTAACCATCAAAAACTGATAGAGCAACATAAGTGAAGGATGATTGTGTTTCAGCTTCTATTCTAAAGGTTTGTGTGTTTAAAGGTTGATTTTTTTGATTTTTTTTAAATCACTTAATTCATATATCCCTCGAGATAAAAGCTTTGATACCAATTTTTTATTATTTTAGTTTTAAAATAAAGAGAAGAAAGAGACGTGAAAACTACTTTTCTTATAAGCTTCTCTATTTAACAACTTTTACATTTTTGAATATATAAATGAAAATATAACAAACAAGTTTAAACTGAATTATACAAACTAACGACTAAATCATAGTTGATTCCTAAACAAAAGCAATATCTAAACTAGTTTATTAAATCATGTCATAAAATAAAAATGTTCCTAAAGAATTAGTCTAAAAACTGAGACACATCTCCAATAGGAATTAGTCACTAGCTTTTTTTTATCAGAATATTATCAAAAGATCAAGGAGTTCTTCTCTCTCAAAATATTATCAAAAAATTAAGGAATAAAGGCATTATCTTGGCTTCAAGAACTCTTTAATAATTACAAAGGTGCATAAGCAACCCAAAAATTGCTACCAATGCAATCTGTTTGCCATGATCACTTCCTTGCATATTGCTTAACTATGCATACCAATGCTAGAATTGCTTCTATGCTTTCCTTGATGGCCTTCCTTTGCTTCTCGATTAATGCAAGGTAAAATAGTGTTGCAGTCATATGTTGATTAACTCTCTTTTTTAACCTTCTTTAAAACATTTACTATTGATCCTAGCCCCTATTTTCAAAGATGGCAGCTTTGCTCTTAGAATGTTTTGAAAGAATTAAACCAAGTCATAATGGTATTCTCTTAAGAAAAAAAGTCTTTGGATAATTGCAGATCCAATGAAGTGGAATAATGTCAGCTTCCACTAAACAAGACCGATTAAAAATGCTCATCTTGCTAAGTAGTTGGACCTCATGAGATACTTTATTCCTATCTTCATAAGCTCTACTCACAAGATTGCCTATAAAAAAATTATATACCAAATTCATAACTCCCTTCGCTACCAAGCTACCAATGTGAATTGTTCTCAATATATCCTAATACTTATAATTTGGCTCTAAAATTAGTATCCAATTTTCCATAGTGTATTATTGAATCAACTGCTTAATGGCTACATTAGGAACTAATTATAAGTTTGTAAGGTTATTACTTGTTTTTAGACAGATGAGATTTCCAACCCAAAACCACTTTAATATTAAAGACTAATCATAAGTATGTCTTGTCTCCATTGAAACAAGATCTTTCATAAGCTTGAGCAAAATAGGAAGTCTGAAAATCATAACTATTAAGGTAGCTAAGTACACTTTTGAATTTAAATTTAGGATGAAGCTATTAGGTAATTTTTCTATCAACAGAATCTAACATAACACACCTAGAATAGCTCATGTACCCTATCAAGCTACTTAAAATTATCAATTATATTTTCTTTTCTTCATTTAAGCACTCAATTCCAGTTTCTACTTCCAAGAATTTGACCTTTTATTTCTTTTTTTTTTTTAATTACTTTATTGCTTCACTTTTATATAATCCAAAATTCACTTTATATCACTCTTGTCGAGAACTAGACCATCCTAAAATAGTGCTAAGGGCAAAAAGTTACGACAAAGAAGGCTATAATACATTGCTATATCAATCAAGGATAGTAAAGAGAGTCATATTCTCATGTTACATTCACAATAGCAATGGATTATTTAAATTTTTTGAAATTAGTTTAGCATTAAATATTTGAGCCTAATATAAATGCTAAAGTCATATGTTAGACTCCTAGATCATGTGTGATTAATTATATATTATAATATATTAACATAATTATTTATAATTTTCATCACATATATTATAAGTATTTAAATTTATATATCTATATTAAATAAATTATTTGATAATTAATATATATATTTTTAATGATTATATATGATGAATAAATTTTAAATTTTTATTTATTTTTATGGTAAGTAAATTATTTTGATTATTTGTAACATTTGATTTATGAGTTATTAACTTTCAAAAGTAATTTTATGTTGCACCTTTTTTCTCATATAAAATTATTTTTGAATGAATTGTAAGTAAAAAAATAAATATTTGTCAAAAATTATTAAAGAAGTTATTTATTTTAACATGATAATAAAGATCATAAATAAAAATTATTTTGGCTACAAAAAAAGACCAAGGAAAATTGTTTTAGCATAGAAAAAATTCCACGAAAGGAAATTATTATGGTTAGTATGAAAATGAAAGACCACCAACATATAATTATTTTGAATTAGAAATTTAAAATCATTATTAAACAATTATATTAATATAAAAATATTTTAAAGATACTATCTTACAGTCTATTAGATAAATTTTAAATACATAAATATTTTAACACACATTACCCTTTTAATAGATTAATGGATATAATTTTGAAATTTCAACAGTTCTCTTTTGCTTAAAAGAAAAAACACATATGCCAAAAAACTTATATTGAGTTATTTTTATAAAATTATATAAGAGAAAATTTGTTAAGAGTGAATAATTAATAAAAATATAGCTTTTAAGGTTTTAAAATTAAAAAATTAAGAGTTTGATAAATATAGTTGTGTAAATATATTGTAATAAGATTGTAGACTAGTATATGATTTTGATCAAAAATCATATTATTGTTTTATTTAGTATTTTCCTTATTAACGAACTTAATAATATATTTAAAATTTACATAATGGTGATATAAGAAGATGACATAGAAATAAAAGTTTTAAACCTGTATAAATTATCGTGTCTTATTTTCTTAAAATTTAATTTTTTATATAAGCTTACACACTCTTAAAAGTAGTATTTTTATTCATATCATTTAATAATACATCATACATTAGCTTTATACATACTAACCTTAGTAAAATAAAAAGGAAATTAGCCAAAAAGAAAACTAACCTATCATATCCCATAATTTATGTGATACTTTAAAAAACATAACTAAATGAACTTATTTCTAATGATACAATATGTTAAAAAATATTTCTAAAATAACTAACTATACACATGCACAATATAGATCATTAATTATGTTTTCCCATTCTCTCTCTTAATTGGTGAATAGGTATCTTTATTCCCAACTTAGATACAGTACTTTGAAACATTAAACTACTTAACTTTTTAATAAGTACATTAGTAAGTTAGCAATTTGTAGGCATATAAGGTGTACAAATCAACTTACTCTATAATTGTTCTTTGATAAAGTGTTTATCAACTTTAATGTGTTTTGTGTAATCATGTTATACTGGGTTGTAAGCTATACTAATTGTAAACTTGTTATCACAATAAAGTCTCATTAGGTCATCCCATTTAATCTTTAAGTTTTCTAGAATGATCTTTAACCAAAGTATTTTACATACACCTTAAGTCATTACTTGGAATTCTGCTTTTGTACTAGATTGTGTTACTACGTTATGGTTTTTACTTCTCCACGTTACAAAGTTTCCACTAAGGAATATGTAATATCTAATGGTTAATCTTTTGTTCACAATTGACCTTATATAATCAATATACATCTATGCTTCCAATGCTAAACCTTTATTCCTTTTAAATAAAATACCTTTTCCTAGTATTTCCTTAAGGTACTATAACACTTAATGAACTGCTTTTAGATGAAATTCCTTTAGACTATGTATGAATTAGCTAATTATATAATTGTATATGTTATATTTGGTTATGTGTAAGATAAATAAAAGAGGCTTCATGTTATGCATTAATATGTTTCTCTATCTGTTACAACATGCTCCCCTACTTTTCCAAATCTAAGATTATGATCTATTGGAGTACTTACTAGTTTGCATACTATCTTGCCTATTGCTTTGAAGAGATTCGTGACATACTTTTGCTAGGAGATAAAATGCCCTACCTAAAGTGAGTAACCTCAATCTCAAGAAAATACTTTAACCTTTATAATGTCTTAATCTTAAATTCCTTACCTAAATACTAACTTAAGACTTGTTTTTCTTTGTCATTATGTCATGTCACTATTATGTTATATATATAAACCAAAAGAGGTGTGACTTCCCCTAAACTTGAATGTTTAATAAACAATGTGTAATCCTTTTAACTTTGTTTATATTATATGGCTACCATAACTCTAACAAATCTCTCAAACCATACTCATGGCGATTGCTTCATATCATACAAAGCTTCTTTAATTTACACACAATATAAGTATTTAAGTTCTTCTTATAATGTAATAAGATATCTATATAAATTTCTTCCTTTAATTCTTTATGTAAAAATGTATTCTTGACATCAAATTGTTGTGATTTCCAACCATAATTAGCAGTCAATGACAACAAAATTTTAACAATATTCATCTTTTCAATTGGAGTAAAAGTCTCTAAATAATCAATTATATAGATTAAAGTATATCTCTTGATTATTAACATTACCTTATATCTCTCTATTTATCCATTTATACCCTACAAGTTTTTCCCCATCAACAACTTCACCAACTTTTAAGTTTTGTTTTTCTCCAAGGAATAGTAATGGCATTTAAGGTAATAAGAAAGGCTCGATAACATAAAAAAAATTCTTAAAAAATATAAAGTGTACAAAAGGATATAAAGGTCATTTTGTACCTTTTGTACATTCTTTTATTAGTTTCCTAATAACAATATTAGAAATTATCACCTCATCTTAAGATTTAGGTTAGACTCTTAAACCTATATAGATTTAGGAACAATCATCTTCTTCCTTATGAACACCTTGCCCTTACTGTATCTCACATTCTCAAGAGCAACATATGTTTTTTCTTCAAGATTTTCAAATATAAGTTCAAGTTTAAACACAAATTTATGAGGATTTTTAGGCACATGGTTAGGTTCAAGGTCAAACACAAGTTTAAAATGATTGCTAAGCATATAGTTTGATATAATGGAATAAGATGAATAAGGTAGTTTATATACAAAAAGTGTTCATAAATCAAGTAAAAAATCCTTTTCCTTACCAAGTAAATAATTCTTATCCTTACTTTTCATTATTTCTCCCTCTAAAAATAAGGGTTGGTGAAGTAAGACTCTTGTTCATTAAAAGTGACATATAATAAGAAGTAGAACTTCTCTAATAAAAGGAAGTGGCACTTACACCTTTTCTTAGTCAAGGAATATCTCATAATGACATATTTTATCGCCCTTAGATCTAGTTTGTCTCTAATTGGACAATAGATATAAACAAATGACACCTAGATATCTTAAGCATAAAGTTATTTGTAGTTTGTAGATTAAAGTAAAATGTTAAGAATATTTTCATTGAACTCTTAAATCTCAAAATTTTAAAAGGCAAACAATTTATAAAATGGGCAATGATAAAAATTGCTTTCCCCTTTCAAAAAATTTTAAGTACATTGTTTTGACTTGAGTTATTTTAAGAAAATGACCTTTTTTTTTTGCTAATCTATTTTGTTGTAAGGTATTGACACAAGATAATTCATGTATTATTCTTTCTTTTTATAAGTATAGAGTTAGGGTTTGATTGAAATATTTTTTAACATTATCCAAACTTAACCTTTCGTTGTTAAGGCCAAATTGATTTTTAATCATGAAACAAAAATTTGGAAGAACCATACTAACATCAAATTTCTACTTAAGTAAAAAATTCAAGTAACTCGAGTATAATCATTAATAAATGAAATAAACTATCTTACTCTAAAAATATTATGAATAGAAGTAAGATTTCAAATATTATTACGAAGAAGATAAAAGGGAATATAGTTCCTTTTGTCACTAACTGCAAATGGTATAACCTTATGTTTAACAAATTTATACACCTCACAATAAAGGTTTTCAACATTTAAATTTTTAAATAAAAAAAATAAAATTTAATAATATAAAAAATGAGTGTTCAAGTCAATCATGATAAAGCCAAACTCTCTCTTTATTAGATTAAAAAAATTTTGAAATAAATTAATGAGATAATTTGTCATTATTAATGTTCAACTAAATTGGTGTCATATGCTTCTTTAATATGTCCAATCATCTTTCCAAGATCCTTGTCTCAAAATACACAATAATTGTGATGAAAAACCAGAATTTTAGAGAATTTAGGAACATGAAAAACATTTTTAAGGTTACTTTACTACCACAGACAGCCTTCTATAGCCACGCTGGATTCTTCAAAGGTGTAACCACAGCCTTTACTTGCAAGTAATCATGGAGTCCGTAAATACCCTTTTCTCTGCCATGCCCACTCATCTTATACCCACCAAAAGGAATCGCAGCATCAAATACATCAAAGCAATTTATCCATACTGTCCCAGCCCGCAATGCACGGCTTAGGGTGTTAGCAACATCAATGTTCTGCGTGAAGATTCCAGCAGCCAACCCGAAGGGTGAGTTGTTTGATCTTCTTATAACCTCATCAATGTCCCTACAATTTTTTGAAACATTAATGCAAGTAAAAGCAAATTGTCTGGTCTGCCTGAGAAAGATCCCTTCTTACTTGAATTTCAAGATGGACTGGACAGGACCAAATATCTCCTCTCTCGCGATAAGCATATCATCCTAATACAAAGAATTATTTTTGTTGTTAGTTTCTGCATCTCATTTCTATCTTTTATATAAACGGTTGGATTGGCTATATACCTCAACATTTGAGAAAACGGTGGGTTGGATATAATAGCCCTTGTTGCCAAGCCTCTCACCTCCAGTTTCAAGAGTAGCTCCACCTTCAACGCCGGCTCTTATGTAGCCTAATATCTTCTGAAATTGTTTTGAATCAATCTGTTTTATTGAAGGATGTTTCATTTCAGAATCATGCTAGCTAATTTAAATATCTGCAATGCTCAAATGCGGTCACAGAAACTTTCAAGTTAAATTGAAGCTCTTGTTTTAACAAATTTTATGCAAACCAGATTGAATTTGGTAATTATATAGGCAAAAGTGTGCCAAGAGATCGACTTGCACATTTTACACACAAAAGATGTCAATTTCAGCAACTTTTTCAACAGTAAAGTTCATGGATTAGTCCGAACAGCACAAAAACACGTAACATGATTATTTCATTAAAATTTTGTTGATTCACCTGAGGGCCTTGCTCAATACCAGTCTGGAATGGATCACCAACAGAACGATTCTTAGCTCGCACCCTTGCTTTCTCTACAAACTCATCATAGACCCGTTCGTGCACATAGGTGCGAGAGCCAGCACAGCAGCATTGGCCCTGGAGAGCACACAAATCTGAGACGAAAAAAAAAATCTAGTTTGCATGAAAGAGAATTCTCGTACTCAAGTGACATCCTCTAGGACATACCTGATTGAAGAATAGAGCAGCGTGAGCCTGCTCAACAGCCTTATCTACATCAGCATCCTCACAAACAATAAAAGGGGATTTCCCTCCAAGCTCTAGGGTTACTGGCTTAAGGTTGCTGTTAGCCGCCAACTCCAGAATGGTTTTTCCTGTGTTAGTCGATCCAGTAAAAGCAAGCTGCAAAAGATTGGTAATAACTTACAAGGAAGAAGCTAATAAAACCGGGTAGTGGAAGGACATTTCTGTCACCCCAACTTTCAGAATTTATATATGACAGCATTCTAACCAAACATTCACATGGTCTATCATCCACAATAAGTAATCTCTATTATAGGCATTTAGATCAGAAATAATCATTCATGGAGCATGTAGCATGGAGCTAGAAATCATATTCGAGTGTGTTTCATGACTCCCATCGACTTCTGCAAAATCAATTAAATTTTAAAATCTCTTTCCGCAATAGACAAATATTGAGCAGAACATCTAAAGTTTTTAGGTCATAGTAATTGCTGCAACAATCAATTATTCGCAGAACTTCAGCTTTAAGGTGCTGCATGTGCGAGTTTATGCAGGACTAGAGATGGGATTTTTATTCTTGTAAGTACCTTATCCACATGCATATGGCTGGCAAGAGCTGCACCAGCATTTGAACCATGGCCAGAAACAACATTGACAACACCATCTGGAAGTCCAGCCTAGCACAAGAATTATTTAATGAAGATTAAAATCACATTAATCTCAGACATTGAGTAGTCAGATGTCCTAATGGACCAAAGAAATGCAAAAATTATCTGTTGGTAAAAGTAACTAATTCATATCCACCATCAAAAAAAGCAAAGGTAGCTAATCATATCCAGTAACACAAGCTGTAGTTGATTGTAATCTCGGCATAAACTCTCTTCGATTGACAGGTATGGTTCTTGTGTGATCCATAAATGGTCTCACCATGTAATTGTCATCTTTAAGAATGCTTACAGTGTGTCCCAGTATATCGGGATAAATTAATTTCCATGCTTCAGAGTTGACTTCCGAAAAGAATATATTGACTGTGGTAATCCTAAGAACTAAGATACATAGGAAGGGCAATCTGATTCTGGAAATAACAGAAAACAAGTCAAAATATACTCAAAAGCTACCTCATGAAGCAGCTTGGTCACATAGAGAGCCGATAATGGCGTCTGCTCAGCTGTTTTAAGGACCACCGTGTTGCCACACGCTAATGCTGCGCCAATCTTCCAACAATACATGAGAAGAGGAAAATTCCATGGAATAATCTGGCCTACAACACCAATAGCTTCGTGTAAGGACTGCACATGATACGGTCCATCAGCTGGAATTGTGAGTCCATGGATCTTATCGGCCCAACCTAATAAATCATGTCAAGGAAAATAATCTTCAGCTTTTCACAGAGATTCAAGGTATAAGAGCAGATAACAATCTTTGTTAAAATAAGAACTAGGCATATTCTTTTGTTCCTCCCACCGGCATAGTAGCGAATGAGACGTGTGAACATTGGTACTTCAATTTTGGCAGCTTGCTGATAAGGTTTCCCATTGTCCCATGTCTCAAGTGCTGCAAGTTCATCATTATGCCTTTCAACCAAATCAGCAAAGCGCAAAAGAATCTTTTGCCTTTCCTAGAACACAGAAGAGAAAAGTCTCCAATCAACCTAGATGCTGAATAAATCAGACAACAAAACAAGTGAAAAATAGAATAAGAAATAGTCACATAGGCAGGCATCTTTGGCCATGGTCCTTCCTCAAATGCTTTCCTAGCAGCACTGACTGCTCGGTTTATATCTTCAGCATCGCCTTCGGCAACATGGGCAATCACATCCCCTGTTCTGGGGTCATGTGTTGTAAAAGTCTTGCCTGTTTGTACAGTAAACAGCAGCAATATGAACGCAAAATTGTAAGGCATGATAAAATCAAGCATACAAGTACTAAAACTTGAAAAGTGACTTTTACTCTATTGCCTACATTCAAAACGATCAGAATTGTACACTTGCCCCTTAATTAGAACCAAGATGAGATCAAATGCAGCATAGAGTTATATCAAAATAACAATATCTATCGCAGTTGCACACTTACGAAAGAGTTCATTTTCATGCCTGGAGAACCAAACTAACTTAAGATTTATCAATTCACACCTGAGGCCGCGTCCACAAACTTCCCATTAATGAAAAGCTGAGAATAAACTGTTTCAACTGGTGGTGAAATTGGTTCGTCAACGGCAACAGCAGTGCTATATCTAGACACTATACTGCCTACCCCACAAATCCTCCCTGAAAAAACATAAATAGTCTTAGTTAAATAATAAATCTTCAGGAAATATTAATCACTGGCATCCAATCAAGTAATGTCATGCATACTAGGAAAAACTTGGAAAAGCATCAAGCAGTAACAGTGTCGGTTTATTGGTCAAGTCGACATGCCACAACATTTGTTAATGGTACATTGCATCACACATGAATGTACACGCACTATTTTACGCGCAGAGCAATCCCCAACAGTTCGGAACCAAACCATTGTGTTTTTGTAATCTCCTGAGCCCCATGTGCGGCTGGTAAGTAATGTTAGGAAAAAGATGGGAGGACGGGGTTCGGAGGACGAGGGAGAGCGCGTGGACCCCGCATTGGTATCACTGTTTTTTTTTTTTTGAGAACAACTATACAACCATACAAAAGTTTTTCGTGTGCATAGAATTGATATCTATTTACATGTATACTTCAATTGTATGCTCGTTATATATATATATATATATTAATTGTCAAAATTTAATGCAGATCAGAACAAAAAGTGTTGGGTATTCTATTCAGAAGACACTGTCATAGTCAAGAATCAATAATTTTGAGGTGTCATTTTCAGATTTACCTAACACATATGAAAAGTAAAGGAGATTCATGAGAATAGAATGAAAACCACGTAAAGCATGTTATCTAAAAAGATGAGACTATTTACACGATGAAAATAGTATCGTACACACAAGTTTAAGTTATTATTTGTTGTTTTTACATATTTTAATAAAAAGTAAATTACAAATTCGAACTCAAACTGGTAAATGTTTTTACAAAAAAAAAAAAAAAGGAATAGTTCAATCAAATTGCAACGAAGAAGAGATATTTAATTCACTGGTTTTGAGCCCATCGAGAAAAGACAAAAAAATTGAAAGAAATATTTATAACAAATCACTAAATAGATTTCTTGGCAACCAAACGTAGGAAACCAAGCAAATCGTTATTTGAAATCTGAAAATCTCCGAACAAAAATGAAAAATGAAACGAAACAAAAACATGAAAGTTGAGTCATTCATCATCTTCAAATCATTGTCATCGCCATCTTCATGAGAAAAAAAAAAAAAGACGAGTAGTCTTAAACCTTTCAACAAACGAGCAGCAAGAGAAGAGCCAATGGTGGAAGAGCGAGACACCAATCGTGTTATCTTCATTGCAGCAGCCATTGTTATCAAACCCCAAAATTCTCTTTCTTCCCCTCTATCTCTCTCTGTCTCTTTGCGGCTGTCTAGTCACGGCTTCTTGTAACCCTGTTGTTTTTATAGGCGTTTGCTTTGCTCCTGTGACTTTGCTGTTGATAAACAAATGTAGAACTTTCTTTATATTTTTCCCGTATTGGATTGGACGCTGACGCGCTGACGAGACTAAATTCTTATCTTTTTGGATATGCACGTATCTTTTACCCACGCAACATCATTGAATGAAAAAACACTGTTTTCGATGGCCTACTTTTATGGAATTTACTCGATGGTGACAGACGCATGCACTACCTTCCCCCCACCTCCTACGTTTATAACAATTTTGACTTCATGACTTAACAGATTACCGAGAAAAGGGTATGTTAATCCTTCGTTCAAGGCATTTAATTCGTTAAATTAGTTGGAATTTTAATTCCCATAATCTCGAATGCTTATTAAAGATGCCAGATTTATAAAAAAAAATAATAATAATAAGGAAAAAGAATTAATTTTATTTTATAATTCAGAATTGAACATGTCTTCTTAAAGCACAAACTCTTAGAAACCACAATTTATACTTGGGCAACGCAGGTTTTTAGCGTTAGGGTGACCAAATACTTGTAACTTACTTGTAACTTCTAGATTACAAGAGGGGTAACTTATATTCCACCCAACTGTCCAACATTGATATTATTACCTAATTAGAATATTTTACTAATTACTGGATATTTTGTGAAATTGGCGAGATTATGAGTTGATATGTTTTTATCGACCGATTATAAACCTATAACCGTACGAATTTTTAATTTAAGCAATTAAATGCAATTCAAAGTTTTTAAAAATTCTTAGACTGATTCATTATGAGAAATCAATAGTATTATTATTGATGGATCCCCAAAATTGATCATCATCTTTATCCTTATTTTTGCTTCATCTTTTTTTTTTTTGGTATATAATCGGAGAAGATGAAAGCTCAGTGATTAAATGAAAGAATATTACCAAAAAAAAAATAAAAAAAAGCACAAATTTACATATACTTAAGAACACGATTTAACGAGGAAGCAACTCAACTCGTAATCCTACCGAACCCGCAAAATTCTTATATAATTAATTAATATTAATATTAAAATTAATGAAATCCTACCAAATATATTAGCTCATGAGATTTTCTTTGTTCCCAATAAATCTTATTCTCATCTTCAGAATAAAAAATAAAATAAAATTTCAAATGATAAAATAGAACTCAAAGCTTTAAAGATAAATTTTTAAATATTGAAATATGCTACGAAAACACGTAAACAGTAGTTACGTGAACCAAAAGGATGAAATGACAGGACAGGCCGAAAAATCAGGTTTGAAAATGGACCGTTCCATTTAGATTTCTCGGGCAATTTGGTAAAATATTTATTTTAAGATTGAGACAAAGAATATATAACTGTACCACTAATAACAATATTTAATAAAGGAATCCTCCAAATTTTTTAATTTTATGTTTAAAACTTGATTTCTGCAGAGATTATCATTTATCAGTTTTCCAGTCCAACCGGAACATCCGCCAAAGTGCCAGATATTTAGGATTGACCGAAAAGCATCAAGCACGAAAAAGTACAAAAAGCACGCACTTATCACTTTGCAATCCGTTTACCCCTCCAGGAGATGCCATTTGCAACACCGAAAAATCCTTCCGGGTCCGCAAGCCCCCCTTTTTCCCATTCAAGCAACGAGCATTGCCAGATCAAAGGCACATCATTCCAATCAGAGGCACCTTTTCAGGTGCGTACTCGATGTTGCCACCAATCTGCTTTTGACAGAGTCGCCGGCGGCGACTTCCCCGCGTGCGCCGATTAGTCTGACCACGAAACGATGAATTTTGCTTTCGTCGGATAGCCTCCACATCTAAATATTCATACTTGATACGTGGAAGTCGGACAAAATGTCCACAAAAATGGGCAGCGATGCGAGGCATGACAGCAGAGCCAGTAAGTTCCCGAAGAAATTACACGAATCACAGGAGCAATAGCATCCCGAGTCTGACAACCCTACAGGGAAAAACAACTCAAAGAACCTGGTCCTTCGGTTACGGACTACAACGCGAATGCACAATGTAAAGCTATGGAGTCCGATAATCATCCAGTTTTTGCAGCAGGCAACAGTCCGCTAAAAGGGAGCAGTGTATGTCAAGTTTTACGGGATTCATTTAGGTTCTCTTGATCTTCGAAAACGTTCCAGTCTCGGAGAAGTATGTACTTTGGGTTCCACTGCCAAGTTGGTGTGCTTGAGCTTGTGGATTTGTGAGCTCAATCCCCTGTTAAACAAAGAAGCATTGTTACCAGGAGAGGGGAAATAACATTAGGCAACACAATCAACAAAACAATTTCCAAAAAGTATACCACTCTTAAACCTTGTAACATATTCACTAGAGAAAATTAAAAAATGTCATCGGCAAATGTACAGCCTATTTTGTTTATAACTAGTAATTTCACATAGGCAAAAGAGTGGCAAAGAAAGTGCAAAATGAGCTCTCCATTTGAAAAAGGCTGCTGTCGATTTGCACCATCAAATAGTCTTGGGTTTCTTTTAGAATCCCATATGATAAGACTTCATAATTTATCTCAACCCCACCTCCACCCCACCCACGACTACTAAATCCATGACATAGGAGCAAGCACTAGATTCCTATTCAAAGAGTATAATCTCCCTAAACACATAAAATCCAAATACGAGATGCACAGTTCTGTTAGATGGGCCAAATTCACTCTTTTTGAAAGTTTGAAAATGTAAGAATCATGCATCACCACATTAGCAATAACGTACAAAGTGACATTGGCAGAACCAACTAGCAGGAAGTAAACGCAAACCTGCACAGGAGTGAATGCCAAACTTGAAGTCAGGCCTGAGGTAGCACCACTGCTTCCATACTGCTTCTCCTTGAATCTGAAAGCAATGAAATAATAAACAAGACAACAGATGTTTACACACCAACCACAGTCAATGAATGAGCAAATAACTTAACAAATATTGCAGCTTTGTTAGAAAACATGATTAAAAAAAGGCTGAAAAAGCTGTGGGAGAAAAAATATATATAGAGAAAGAGGAATAAGGAGGGAAAAAAGAAACCTCTTGGCAACTTTTGCAGCAAGTTTGCTTTGCCCAGCTGATACGCGAAGCTTGCCACTTCCAGCTTGACCTAGCATTCCATAACCTTCTCCCAGCCCATCACCTATTGCAAAAGCATACATACATAAGAATCTGTGGAACAAAAATACCAACCTAGCAAAACATACCGGCAAAATCTTGCCCACTTGTTAGGATGTCTTGTGTAAAGCCAAACATGACATTACAAAACAAGGCAGCCAACAGTATATTCATGTAATCACATTTGTCCATTTCTGTATTATTCAGAATGTTTGCACCACTTGAGCAATTAATCCAAAAAAAAAAACAAAAAGGACATTCCTTACGGTTAGAATTGGTTCACCATTACCACAGAACAGAAGAATATAAATTGAGCTTTAAAAAATATACCTAAAGAGCTTTCTTCAGGTATACCGAATTGCATCCTATTGGCAAGTTTCCTCATGTCTGTCATTGCATACCTGAAAAATGGCAGATCCGTTACCATACCCAGAAATGCAACAAAGAGAAGGGGAAAAACTAATTGAGCGTATTGACCAACCTTTCCTTCATCTTCCTTAGGCGCCGGCCACCTCTTTTTTTCTTGGGCTCAGAATCAGGAACCGGAAGCGGTTTAGGTTGCTTTGCAGGAGGTGGCTCTTGCCACTTCTCTATTTTCTTACGAATCTCCTCCCTGAATGCTCTTCCAGTGTTTCCTGATGGATCCCCTCTGATACTATCCACCCGTGCTGCCAGTGTTGATTTTGAAGCCAAGACTCGACAAGCCCGCATTCTCAGAGCAGGTGGCGCGGATTGAGATACCTCTGTTTGCTCAATATAACCTACACGCAACTGAGAGGTTGCACTGGAGAACCCTGCAAGGTTCTTTCTTTTGGCACCAAGATGCTGCACATTACAAGCTGGCATCTTGGCTAATGCTGCAAGACCACCAGCAGTGCCCATAAGTTTTGCGGCAACAGCACTTCCAACAATAGCAGAAAGATTAGGTGCAATGTATCCCATCCTGCTTTCTACAAAATCAAAGACCTTTTTCTTTGCTGAGTCAAGAGCAAGAGCTCGATCACATGCATCAATTGTCTTTTGAAGTACTTCATCAGGAAGTGGTTTCCCACTTGTTGTTGATGCTGTCACTGAGACAACCATAATGATAGCTGAGGGTAAAAGGCCCTCCAAATCAACAAGGGTCAAATCCATCTCATTGCCAATTTTCTTCACCACACGAGCATAATCAATGGGATGATGTACAAGGGATTCAAGTTCAGGGAACTTCAGCCGGTATTTGTCACGAATAAAGTTGTGGATAATAATAATTTCATTCTCAATGTCAACAGACAATGCATTGCAATCAACAATAAGCTGGTATTCAGGGTCATCTTCCAAAACCACCCCATGACTTGACATATCAGACCCCTTCTCAAGTGCATCTTCCACTTTCTGCCAGGTAAACATCAAGTAATGTCATTAAATCATTGCAATATACACACTCATAGCATGTTAAACAGAAGGAAGCTCAGTTAAGTTGGTCTACACCGTATGAAACCAAATATACAATTGAGTGCCATTTAGCCATGATATCTTGCACCAAGGAGCATGAGATAATAAAATTTTTCAGAAAGCATGTTGTGAATTCCGAAATGAGTAACACAGCTATTTGAAAGTGATAATAGAAGCACACATAGTATAATACATAAGCTCACCTGCATTATATCATTATATCTTTGTGTTTTCTGCAATTTTGAAACACTATCCAGATCATCATAGTTTAGAGCTTCAATATCTGCCAGGTCCCCATCAATATCCTCTTCCATATTTGTGACATCGACATCATCTTCTTCCTGAAAATATAAGAAATTGATAATTTCAAGGCTTTTTTGGCTGATTATTTCTTTGAGTGAGAAAGGACAGAAAACTCACATTGAGATCAGCCTCATTGTCAGATAATTCATCAAGGTCTGCGAGAAAAGAATCAGCAAGAGTTGCCTGAAAATAACACCCAAAAAAAAACATAACTTTTAGCAGACAGATATAGCCAACAATTTTAGAAAAAAGAAATCTCAAGTCAACAATTACATTTCAGAATAAGATTAAGTTGAACAAGACCCCAGATGGGCAGTTCAAAATGAGTAGGGAAATCACTAATCCTCTCTAATGTTTAACGGTTAGTTCATCTTAAAAAAATCCAAGCATAAAAAATGAACATCCCGCCACACTGATCATAAAATGGCATCACAGGATGATCAACAAAATACACAAGTACCATATTATATGTTAATTGTCATAATTATTAATATGCACCGAAGTCCCTAACCTACCAATAATTACAGAACCTCTGAGAAACCATATGCTAATCAGCTAACCTGGAAACTATTAACAATTTTTCCATTTTAATCCATCAAATAATGGCAAATTTTTGAGAAAAAAAAAAAGATCCATTTGATACTCACTCAGAGTCCCTAAAAGCCCATAAGCTAATTTAGCTAACCTGGATACTGTTCAATCATCTAAAATACCATAGCTACAACTTTTAACTTTTATCTAACTATCCAAGCATACACCAATGAGTATTTAAACATCACTAACTGTATCAAAAAAAGGCTTGCTAAAATCACAGATTGTAAACTTTTTACAGGTGTAAGTCAATAGGAAAAGTGAGATACATGCCAAACAAGTTAGGTCTAATTTCTAAAAACTAACCACCTCTATTTGTTCCGGATCAATTCCATGGAACAACATCCATCTTAAAAAAAGAAAAAAAAAACACAAGCCTGCTGAAAAGAAGAACCACCAAACCGTGATTATGATGGAAAACAAGCTTTCTTCCTCATTGTCATTCAAAAGGAGCAAACTGCTCCTGCCATTCATTGGGGATGGGATAATAACATGTGCAAAACACTAGCAATAAAAACAACGTGGTTGATTATTGGGAAGACAACATTGTCATTGTGCAAAGAATAGAAGAAGCTAACAATGAGTGGGAAAGGAGCAACGTGGTGATAGTGATAACAACTATGAAAGAAAGGAATTGCCCAAAGAACTTGAACTTTAAGAAGCTGAAATCTTCATCCAAACGAATATGGAGTGAACAAGACAAAAGAATGCGCTTGGAATTGGAAGGAATGATTTCTTATGCCAATGTTAGAGGCCGCTATCCATGCATTCATTTGTTTAACATTATGAAGACAAGGAGAGTACTTTAAACCTTAAAGTGCCAGAGATACCAAAATTTAACACTAAAGATTAACTGAAGAAACCACCAAACCAAAAAAAAAAAAAAAAAACAAAACTTGGTCTTACACTTTTTGCAACTTCCTAAACAAGGTAAGAACCAATAAAGAAACTACAAAGCACCTATTTTTCACTAACGAGCTCTAGTTTACTGGTACTGGAGTCAAAAACAGTCGGAGCCAATTAATCTACCAACCATTAACATTAGGAAAAAAGCAATCATCCACATCAAATTTACACCAGAATAAATCTCCCCCACCACCCCCCCCAACAAAAAAAAAAAAAAGCACATAACCTAATTCAGCTGGCTAACCTGAACACAAATTCAAGCAACTAAAAGCCACCACAGCTCCAATTTCAAACTTTTAAGGTAGCAGCACAACCAAACATCAATAACAACTATTTATATAATCTCAATAAATAGTGAAAACTCAACTTACAATGAAAAAAATAAAGGGAAAGAAGAAAAAAGAAGAAGATCGAACTGACCATTTTCGATTGAATTCAAGAGAGTAAAAAACAAAAAAAAACACACAGACACAGACACAGAATTATGACTGCTGGGCTTATCCCTGGCCGCTAAACAGAGAACCAAATCGACGGAAACAAGTCGGCGATTTTTTTTTTTAATGATTATTATTATTTGTTGAGATAATATACTTAATAAGACGATAAATATTAGTTCAGAGACTATTTTAGATAATTTCATTTCCTTTGTGGGGGGGTGGGATTTGAAACCTGGTGATTGGGCCAGAGGCCCATCTCTATTGATAGGGGTCGGATTATGGACCCCAGAAAGCCCATGTTTCGGCTCTTAAGGTACTAATTTAATTGATAATTATATATTTATTTATTTATTTATTTAAACTTAAAATTTTTTATTTATATTTATAAAATAAAATGAAAAATATTAGTTCTCTCATTTTGGAAACTAATTAAAAGAGGGAGAAGGAACACCACAAAAGACGCATCTTTGCAAGCAACGAGACACATGTGAATTTATTTTCTATAAGTGAAATTTTATCGTAAAAACAATAAAAGGATATAAAATATTACCAAAGCAATGAATTCAATAGTTCACTTACTTAGTAGCTACGAATTTATATTTATATTTTCAAAATTTTAAATAAAACTTTATTTTTATTTTATAATTGACAATTTAATAAATTTTTTAATAAACAAATAAAAAATTTTCATATAGCTTCACGATACTCAACCCAACCCTTGGCCATCACTGGGAGATAAATTAGCAAATTTATTACACATGTCAACATTCAGCAATTTTAAAGTTTCACTCCCAACACACATACGATGTGTTGATCCTGTCACTGGCAGCATGAAAAACTCTGTCAGGTTGACAGCATGAGAACAGATAGCATAACAAGTCAGAATTAAAGTTGAAAATCCCAGTAATGCCAAAATATCCATCATTAAACAAGAAAATGGTTAATACCAACCTCAAAAAAAAAAACAAAAACACTCCTGGCAAATGTTTCCGGCCAACCTGATCTGAATCTTCATTGTTAATACATCATAAGGAGTACATCTTAGCATGCCAGTTTATGTTGTATTGCTATTGCTAAGATTTTCAATTTACAATTATACATTGAAAAATTGAAAATATGTAATTAATAATTGTGATAATATTATACATGAACTCACTTTTAAAACCCCTCAAATTCATCGTTGTCATATAAATTGATTAATATTAATACTTTAATTTTTCTTCCGAAAAGATTATTATTTCAATTGTTAGTTTGTTACCGGTGACCCTGTTTACTTCGTTACTCTCAACTGACTTTTTCTATAAAAGAGTATGGTACCCGTGAGTTGTGACTTCCCTTCGCTTGCTGAGTACCCCAAACTTGGTCGAACTCTCTTCCGGGATTTTGGGGCTTCTTGGTGCCACAGAAAGAGAGAGAGAGAGAGAGAGTGAAGGGCGTCCATGGCGGAGGAGGGTATTGATGGGGCCAATGATTTGCCAGTGAAGAAGGCGAGAGAAGAGGAAGAGAATAGAGTTTCTGGTAAAACCGAAGCCATGGAGGCAGAAAACAACAGTAACCTGGAATATATCTCCACTGTTATACCTGGTTGGTTCTCTGAGATTAGCCCAATGTGGCCTGGTACGTATTTCTTCTCTTTTTTTAGTGCATCAGTATCAGAATTTAAACCTGGTTATTGAAACTAGGACTTCACCTACTCTAACCGCGGACCACGCGGTTGGTGGCACGTATTTCTTCTCTGATTACATGTTCTTCCTCCTCTCTTGCACTGCTTGTTTTTGTTCTCTTTCTGTTTGCCTGTGTGTGTAAATCATAGAATCTAGCCACCCCAGAAGCTGTTGGCTCATCTACTTTGATCATTGGTGGAGTTTATTGTGCCCTTTGTGGATATGGGTGCGCAAGTTATATAAAAAGTTAAAGCTTTTATCTTTCTTTCACTCCTTTATTTTTTAGGAGTTAATTCTTAAATGGTTTAGTTGAAAGAGGAAACCTTTATCTTAGATTGGAAAGAACAGTTGTTTTTCTTCTTCTCTTCGTACCTTTTTTCTTCGTTAATTGTCTGAAACTGAAACTCGAGACTGAAACGACTCTAGTACCATTAACTTATCAGCTTTCTATCCTTTGTTATTCATAGTGTGTGTGAATTCATGGTTGGCGCTGCTTATCTATTTTTGCTTTTGCCTATTAGTTTGTGAATTATCTTGTTCGAGGCTGTTCTCATTGGTATTATTTGTTGTGAAGCTCTTGGGATTTACTGAAATTGGCACTCTAGCGTACTCCTTTTTTAGCAGTTGCAACCTCTATTGGAGTTCGAACAACAAATACGTGCGAGCTTTTCGTTCAATTATCTAAATGCCACACTTGAACCTTGCATAGCTCTTCTTTCATGGGCAATAGAAAATCTTTAGCTTCTATATGTTATATCCAACATATTGCCTTGGCTTTATTTCCATCCATTGATAAAGCGCTCCCTTTACCACCAATTCTCTCCCACTATTGTAGAACAGTGACATGTCTTATTCATACTCTTGTCCTTTCCAAATCACACCTTTTCTTCTTCAGAGTTTATCTTTTTCTTTGGCTTCATAAGTTAATATTGAAAATCTGCAGGAAAGGCACATTCCCTGAAAGTGGAGAAGATTTTATTTCAAGGGAAGTCTGAATACCAGAATGTTATGGTTTTTCGGGTATATTATTGTTTCAAGGGATGTGTATTTCAAATAGGCTACATTTTCCACATTCTCCCCTCCCTAAAAAACTTTTAAAGATGCAAAATTACATGTGTATCTCATTCATGTTATTGTGCTTGATCCTTCAGGTCCAGCACAAGAGCTCTTTGAAAAGCCCTTTTTTGAGTTGGTAGCAAAGGCTAATTGTCCAGGAGGAGTTGTGTGTACTCAGACAGAAAGTATATGGCTTCATATGCACATCATCGAGGATATTGTGGCTAATTGCTGTCAGATTTTTGAAGGCTCTGTGAACTATGCATGGATACTGTTCCCACTTATCCAAGGTGCTGGCTTATCCTTGCTATCCACTTCTTTCATTCCTCCTTCCTTTCCTTGTGTTAGCACACTTGCATAACAGTGATCTGCTGATACAATTGAAAACCCCTTGTTTTGGTTGAATAGCCCTTTCGAGTCTAATATTGTGCTTATAGCTAGATGTATTGTATGGTTTTTACTGCATTCAGTGGCTTGCTTTGTTCATTTAAATATGATAATCTACTTTGCTGATGTTGCTTCGTATATTCAGTTTCAGTGGGGTGATTGGTTTCATGCTTTGCTCTATTGAGGGACCTCCGGTTGATTTTAAGCGTCCAATAAATCCTATCAATGTGGATGATTTTCAGAGTAAATCTGGACAGCCCTTGAAATTTTACAATGCAGAGGTGTATTATCTGATCCACAGCAAGTTGTCTTTTCTTAAGATGCATTGACGTGGTTCTTTATAAGATGGAAGAGAATGTGTTACGCCTGAGCTGATATTTCCCGTCATTTCTAATTTCAGATTCATACAGCATCTTTCTGTCTACCAACTTTTGCAAAAAGGGTGATCGATGCAAGAGCAAATTGAAGTCAGTCTTTAGCCATATGCCTCCCAATTATCCATCGCACATTTGAGCCATGGAATAAATTGGATCTTTAAGAATATGTTCTTAGTATCACTTCAATGGGAAGGGAATGCACCCTGATTTTCAATGTAGTCAAAGGATTTTTCTGTTCCTCATAATTAGTTCTGGATTATTTCAAATCTGAAAAACCAGTCAGTGATCTTTCTTGTTAGTGTGAATGCTCTCCATTCCTGCCCCCTTGCACCTTTCACCATCCCCAAATCTAAAATCCCAGTCCCAGTCAGTGATCTTTCTAGTTAGCTGGACTTCTTTTTTTCTTCTGGTACAAGAAATTCATTTGAATTCTTGTAGTTCTGGTTCGACATTCGGCAAGAATGTCCATACTGAATGTAAGTTAAAAACACCGCTAAATATTAACAGATGAACCAATAGCAGAAGGTATTTGGTTTTTAAGTGAATGTTTCTGTTGAAAGGAATAAAGGCAGCCAATCTTTACTATTTATTTTTCTTTGAATGTCAGCAAGGAAAACAGTATGAGCAATTTTAGTACAAAGATCAGGAAACACCAATTCGCCACGTGAACAGGAGCAGTTTGATACCGATAGTACATTTTTGGCATACTTACACAAAACATGATATGGTAACTGATGCTATCAAATAGCCGCGAGACTTCTGTCTTGAATCCAAGGAGTTTCATTGTGTCGTCCTTCTCTGCAATGTTTTCATACAACTTATTTTTCTTGTAAACAGACCAATCATTTGTCACCTGCTTTGATTTCTTTGCCTACTTCTTCATCAAATTTCTTCTCCATCTTCCGCCTTTTGCAATCGTAGAAATAAACGAAGCAGGCCACCCACTTTATCACGCTCCCCAAGCAAAACAAGCTAACCTGAAATATGATTCCATTCCCTATCTCAGTGCATCCGGTAAAGAAGCATGGCAACCTCCGAAAAAGTTCCCACGTGAAAAAAAGGAGCATCAAGAGACGTCCCTGCTGCTTCCTCTCCCTGCTAAAAAAATCTGATAGAACAATTGCTTGAACCCCATAAACATTTTCTTCCACAATTGATAAAACAATGCTAGTGTTCCACACAGCACTCCATTCCAAGTACTTTGCCAGCAGCAATATAGAAGCCGCCCCATAAAAAACAGCTAAAGGTACAGCATACACATCACTGAATAAGCTAACATAACAGTTCATAACTAACCAAAGGAATCCGGGTAGCGTGCAAGTTGACAAGGTCAGAACATACATTGATGTGATGAAAGTGGCTCTCAGCTTGTTGCAGCGAATTGTTCTCGGCACCATGTCCTTGAGGGTCATAGGCTTATCTCCCGCATATGATTTTGATGCCAAATCAACTGTGACAAGTGCAGTGCAGAGTTCAAGGAGGTGAAGAGGGATGAGATAAAGAAGAAACAGGCGGAGCAATTTATATAGAAACTCCTTATCCATTTGTGCAGAAATGAACTCTGGAATTGGCCACCAATGGTTAGAGTAGTCTGGTGGGGGTGCAAGGACTCTAATGGCCTCAACCAGAGTCCTTTGGAAGAAAATTTCGTAGTAGATTGAGAAAAAGAAGAGAGGGAGAGATGAGAATAAGCTGAAGATCAGGAAGCTTCTGCTGTTGGTAGAGATTACTAGAGCTTCTTCAAGAATATCACGGACCCCCAGCTTTTCCTTCTCCATGATGCTATTATTAGTCATCTCCATATGCTTCTCACTTGCAAAAGCTCAACTCTGAAAGAAGGAAGGGTTCTTCATGAACTTCCGGTTTGTTGTAAGCACATAATAATTTATATTATTATCACTTGGTCTAGAATTAGTCTTTCTTTCTATGACAGTAATAGTAATAGAGATTTGGTTTACTTGCAATGAAAATTTCCATAAACACAATAAATTGGACAAGTATCAAATGTGGTTCACACATTGTTCTATTAATTGCATGTTTTTTAGTTTTTAATATATTATTACAATTAAGGATAAAGATTATAAATAAATGTTCACAAGTTATAATAGTATAATATGTGCTCGCATTTAGACTATATCGAGTCACTTGAGACGTGTAAGTGCAACGAGGCTTGACTTAGAAATTAAATATTTCGTTTCCTCATAGAACATTTTTGTCACCTGGCGTCACTCACAAGTTGGGAAATTAGTGACATGTAACCCAAGATGACCGCTAATCAGGAGTCTTCTCCAGTGGGTCAAGACCGGCGGGCTGGACTTGTGACCCTTTCTTCCCTTAATTAATGGAAGTGGACCTAGCTTGAATTTTGTTTTTGTCTTGAGCTTCATACGTACAAATCACAAATGTTTTGATTTGATTGATTTTCCTCCGTTACTCGATCCATAAGTGGAAAGTTATGTGGAAATGTCGTGGCGAAGATATGTTGTGATCTTAATTGCAATGTACAAGTACATGGAAAGAAAGATATTCTCTTATGGAATTCATACAAGTTTGGATATTTTCTTTCACTTTAATAACTAATTTTTAGAATATAATTCCCATAAAATTTATATCAAGACATAAGATTTATATTAATTAATATCAGAGTCGTTCACTGTTCTCTAATCCTAGTGCCCAAAATTCTACCTCACCTTTTAATTTATGTGCTAATATGAGAATTATATGGGCTTGACCTCAAAATGACGGGCGTGGAAGAGAAAGTCCAACGCTTAAAGGACACTAGCAGCAACGCTCCTTGCCTTGTTCAGACTTTTTCTTTCTTTCTTTCTATGCCAGGAAGACGAGGATTGCATTGACATGGGATCTTGCCATGTGCAGTTACTGGAAGATTGTACGTGAAATTGGTGACATAGAATTAATTTAATACAGCCGGGAAGCAAAGAGCAAGCGAATAATAATAATAATAATAATAATATGAGAAAAAAGGCAAGAGAGATACAAGACACGTGAAAAAGGATAATAAAATAATTTCTTTGTTTCTCAGCTTCATTTATTTTTAGATAATAATCTTTCACTATATTTTACCATGACTGCCATTTCTATACTAAAGGAGCCCAAGTAGACTTCTCGAGATTGAAATAGTAACAATAACAGTAAGAATAACGAAACTGCCATTAATGCATATTAAATTAAGTCCGTAACAACACCATCCATATTGGAGAGGGTCCAATCCAATGGGAGGAAAGCAGGCATAGATTGGCGGGCCAACGGCCTCATGATTCATAGCCTGAAGCCAACGAACTTATTTGATCGTTGTTGTCTCTGTCGGTTGCAGCAAAAAAGATGCGCAGTTCTCTAACATGGACAACAGCACCACCTAAAATCATGCAAGTGTAACTCCTCCATCTGAAACTGAAACAGAACAAGTTATAACAAACCCAATTCTGTCTCGCAAGGAAAAACTCCCAAGGAAGGTGGCCAAGATTGAAACTTTTTCATTTATTAAGAGAAAAGATTGAGACATTTTTCGAGATTGCTTCGTGGGGTTGGTTGCTGAGAATTAAAGAAGGTGATGGAATTCAAGAAACAATGTGAGATTGGAAGGTAGTACTAGCAGTGATGGTGAGGGAGGAGGAAGCAAGTAAGTGTAGTTGGCTGGATGGGAGTGAAGTAGACTCAGTGTCACCTCCACGTTCATTGCATGACGAGGATAATAATGGAATGGATCCATGAGAAGGAGGCTGGTGAAGAAGCCCAAGAGGGCTGATTCATTTAAACTTGATGATAGAACATATATTTATCAAAATAATTATTTATAAATAAAAATTAAATTTAATAAAAAGCATACATTCAATTATATTAATTAACAATTGATGAATATAGACGTAAAATAAAAAATTTTAGTATTGACTAAATTTTCTAATTTATAATCCAATATTTTTTATAGGTGTGTATTGATGGTTTATAGGTTTCTCCTTATATAGATTAAACTAGAGATTACATTAGTTGTTAATCTTTATTCAACTTACTTTTATCAAAGTGAGTAGTTATAATTAATTTAAACTCATGCTAGCTATTATGATAATTGATTAATTATTTCTTTAATTATTATTTTAAGAAATAAATATTTTTATTTTTATTTTTAATTATATGGATCATTTTAAAGATAATTTCAACATTTTCTCTCACTTGACTTATATGATTACAAATACTATTACATATTCTATTTATGTCAACTAGTATAAATTATATTTTATATAATTAGAAATTTCTATACATGGACCATGACACTTATGTAACACTTTGGGAAACATTTTCTTCCTTGTATTTAATTATACATTTTATTAAGACATAATTTTATTGAACAGAAAAATTTTATGTCTTAACTTATAAGTGTCAAATAAAATTTATGCAAATAATGGTTATATGCACAAAATAAATTTTATTTGTAAATGATCAAGAGATCTCAAAATTGTCAAAATATCAAAGAATATAGTCTAAAATAAGAGTTAACAAATCTCATACACTCAACTTGATTCCTATGTAGTTTGGTTAACAATCCTTTAATCATAGAATCAGCAATCATAAGTTGAGTATTGATATACTTTACCATAATTACTTGACTTTTAACATGATTTTTAACAACTAAATACTTTATATTCATATATTTGTTTTGGCTTCCACTTGTATTATTCTTTGAAAAGAACACTACAGTTGAATTATCACAGTATATCTTTAGTAGTTTGAAACTAGAATCTATAATTTGTTGTCCTATGATAAAATTCCTCAACCATAAAGCCTATGTCATAGTCTCATAACACGCAATAAATTCTACTTTCATAGTAGAAGAGGCAATAATAGTTTGTTTGATACTTCTTTAAAATACAACATTTTCAACAAATATAATAATGTATCCAATGGTAGGCTTTCTACTATCTACACAACTGATAAAATTAGCATTTAAATACCTAACCACCTCCAAATGGTTAGTATATCTGTATGTTAACTTGTAGTTTTTGATTTTTTGTAAATACGTCATAATCTTTTTGACAACTTTTAAGTGTTCTTGTCCAAGATTACTTTGGTACCTTCCTAACATTCCTACGACAAATGCAATATTAGGTCTAATGTAGACTTGTGCATACATAAGGTTACCAATCATTGATGCATATGATATGCACTTTATTTCCTCTCGTTCCAAATTTACTTGAAACATATAGACGTTTTTATCCACTTTAACCATAAGTGCTACATTGGATGAACATTTTTCCGTTTTGAATTTTTTTAAAACTTTTTCAATATAAACCTTTTAAGATAGCCCTAACGTCCGTTGGGATTTATCTTAGTGAATTTTTATACCAATGATATAAGAAGCTTCACTCATCTCCTTTATTTCAAAGTTTTGAGAGAGAAATTTTTTGTCTTATGTAGCAATTTCAAATCATTCCATACAAATAAAATATCAACTACATATAGAATTAAAATAATGTATTTGTTTCCATTAATCTTAAGGTATATACATTGATCTACAATATTCTCTATAAAGTCATATAATATTACGACATCGTAGAATTTTATTTACCACTATTGAAAAGTTTAATTAAAACTCATATATGAATTTCTTGAGTTTGTATACTAGATCACTTTGTTTATCAACAATAAAACCTTCAAACTGACTCATGTATACCTCTTCCTCAAGATTCTCATTTAAAAAACTAGTTTTCACATTCATCTGATGTAATTCTAAATCAAAATGAGCTATTAAAGTCATGATAATTTTAAATAAATCATTTTTTAAAATTAGGGAGAAGGTTTCATGGTAATTAATGTCTTTTTTTTAAGTGAAACCTTTAGCCACAAATCTAACCTTGTATCTTTCAATATTACTAAAATAGTTCATTTTGGTTTTATAAACTCATTTGTAACTAATAGCTGCAGCTTCTTTTGGTAATTCTATAAGATTCCAAACGTGATTGTTAGTCATGGATTTTATTTCCTCCTTCATGTCATCATATCTTAATTCAGACATTTTATTATTCATGACTTGTGAAAACATAGTAAGATCATTTTTATGTTTGATATCAACTTCTTGAAGATATACAAGATAGTTATTAGGAATTGCTGATTTCTTTAGTCTTAAAGATCTCGTAAGCTTTTCATTTTGTAGATTTTCATTATGTAGTTTAAGTACCACAAGCTCTCATTTGCTTATACTACATTGGCTATTTGATTTTTAATTTGTCATCCTTTAGTGTTATCATATAAAATTTCTTAAATAACAATTGAATCTCCAAAATTTATGACAACTTTAATAAAGTATTTACTTTTTTCAAATTGTATATTTTAACGAAACTTACTCTTATTAAACTCAAAATGCTCAAGAAATTTTGCATTTTTTACTTTAACAATTTTAGGCATATTTGGAGCACAGTAAAATCTAAATCCTTTAGAGTTTGCTGCATAGTATGTGAAAAATCCACCAATTATCCTTAGATTTAATTTTTTTAATTAAGGATTATAAATCCTTATTTGAATAGGAAAATCTCATATATACATATGTCTTAAACTTGGTTTCCATCATTCTATAATTCAAATGGTATTTTAGGAATAATTTTTGATGAAATTCTATTTAAGACAATACTATTGTTTTTAAAACTTCATTCTATAAACCTAATGACAGATTAGAATTACTAATCATGCTTCTCACCATGTATATAAGTATGTGGTTCCTTCTTTGAGCTATACCATTTTGTTAAGATGCAAGTGATATATTGTGTAATAATACCCTCCTTTTAAAGGAATTTAGCAAATGGACCTTTTTGTTATCCCATCTTTGTGTACTAATGGTTTTAACCTTATTAAACAATAAGTATAGATATATAAATTTTGTATAGTCATTAATGAATGAGATAAAATATTTTTAACCATTAAAATAAAGAGTGTAAAATGATCCACAAATGTCTATCTATAATTTCAAGAATTTCTAAACTTCTTTTGGCACTTTTAGTGTTCTTGTTAGTTTGCTTACCCTTTATGTAATTTGCACAAGTACCAAAATCTGTAAAATTAAGAGTTGTTAAAACTCCATCGTTTACAAGTCTCTTTATTCTTTTAAAAGAGATATGACCTAATCTTTTATGTCATAATCGAAAAGATTGCTCATTAACAATACATTTTTTTTTTGTACCAATACTGTTAAATAAGGTTTAAATCAAATTTGTATAAACCATAAACCATATGCCCAAAACTAATAATTTTTTTTTGTAAAATACTAAAATTATATTTCTTTAAAATAAAATAATAAATAACACAAGCTAATTTGGAAATAAAAACCAAATTCCTAAAAAATGAAAGAACATAAAAGGTATTATAAAGGTCCAAAATAAATCTAAATTTTAAAATCAAACAATAAGTCCCTACAATCTTAATATAAAAATGCATTTGATTTCCCACATATATGCCTTCTTCATTTTCCTTTGACCTCTTTAGCTCCAAAAAGCCTTGTATAGTATTAACAACATAGAATGTAGTACTAAAATCAATCTACCATGTATTATTTGAAGTATCAACAAAAAGAAATTAATGATACACTAAAGATATAAAAGTACCTTTCTTTTCCAATCATGCCTTATACTTAATGTAAGCTTTTTTCATGTTTTCATGTTTTTTGCAGAAGAAATAGACACGTTTATTCTTGTTTTCTTCACTACTATATTTGTATTTTTCTTCTAATATGAAGTACTCTTACCCTACTTGCCTTTTCCCTTTTCTTTAATCACAATATGAGTACTTTTTAGATTCTTGTGATTCATTCTTTCTTCCTTTTAAATACACATGGTCATAAGCTTATTAATTGACCATTTTTCTTTACGTGTATTATATGATATCTTAAAAGGTGTATATGTAAAAGGAAGGGAGTTTAAGATAAAATGTACTAAAAAGGTCTCAGATATGTCAACCTTTAGGGACTTAAGTTAAGTAATAATGTTTTTCATTTCTATAATATGCTCACGTATACCTTTAGAACTGATAAAGTTCTTTTCTAAAAGTTTCTTCATTAGGGTGCAAGCTAGTGCCTTATTTGATTTCACGAATTGTTATTCACTTACTTTTATGAAATCCTTGGCTTTATATGTTTTAGAAATAAAGCCTCTTATGCTTTTATTGTTGTGAGACTTAATCATTAAACTTATATGATTAGATCGCTCCCACTTATCATAAGTTATTTGAGTTGACATACTTGATTACGTTGGTTAATCCTTAATTAAGGTCAAATCAATATCTATACACTTAGAGTTAAAAGAACTTTTTCTTTCCAATTCTACAAAATTGTCACTAGACAATATTGAAATATAAGTGAAATCATTATAATAAGCATAAGAACAACTACATTAATTAAGAAATATATAAATTAATGTCATTAAAATCATGAACCATTATAAATATAAATTCAAACCTTCTTATGAGTAGAAGTCAAAACATGCATTGAATTTATATATCTGACTAATAAATCAAACATTAAAGTATAAAATTTTTGCATTTGTGGGTATAGGAAAATCAAATTTTAATACTTAATTCAATATTGTATTTCAATTAATTCATGAAAATAAATACTTTTATGTGGCACTAGGTGATTAATTTTAAAGAATTAATTGCAACTTTTATGTATTGTGTATAGTTAATTGACTATATCTTTATATAATTTTTTTACAAATTACTAACATCGCAATAATTGAAAATGGTATGATTATTTTAAAATTACTATAATATTTCTTAAAATGACACTTATAAGAATAAACATAATTTATACCGGCTAAATTTAAAATAATATATACATGTAAATTCATCAAACACAAATACGGTAAAACAACACAATTTAACGGTAAAAAAATGGTAACTCAATTTAACAGTAAAGCTACTCAACAGCAAAACACCTATGTGTACTCCTAACATGCAGATTCTGTCAACGTTTATATATATACATATAATCAGTGAAAGTCTTAGGAGGCGCCTGGACCGACGGCAACGAAACAGCAAAGGGCGAAAAAGGTAAGAATCATGCTGACGACGAGGCGAGACAGTATTCCGACAATGCAAGGCGGGGTTTTATTTGTTTTATTTTTTATAATTACAGTTAACTAAACTAAAGAAAACACATGTTGGGCCCCTAGTGCGCTCTTGACTGATATTAAAAACATGAATTTCCGAGCAGATTATTCGAATACAATTATCGAATATGAATATCCAATACCCAACAAACAAAACAGAAAGAAAAAGTTGGCTATGATAACGCAATATACTGGACTATTTTACAAGTGTGGGGGGGGTCCTCAGCCCAACTTTTGGGGTCAGATTCCTTCGTCCACAAAATTGGCTATAAAAAGCCACAACCGATGATCATAAAATTTCACCTATTCAGCCAATGCTATTTAACTGACCAGATGCCTCGACAGTGACTTGTCGCAAAAGTTAAAGGTGGACAAGCTCAACCCGAGGCTCCTATACCTTGCCATATCACATGCGTACGTTTACAAATAACAATAAGTTGTACTTCAATTGATGAATATATACTATTCAAAAAGACTTCTCCTTGTATAGGTTAGATTAGAAATTACGTGAGTTATTACTTTTTATCAAACTTTCTTCCATCAAGGTAAGTAGTTGTAAACTATTATAATAATTAAATGATTCTTATTTTAATTATTAGCTTTAAGAATAAATAATTTCATATTTATCTTTAATAATGTTTCAATAGTTGAAGCCACAGAGGTTACTAGAGCTTATAATAGCCACCACTCCAAGGTATTGCCTCCTGTTCACATCCTCAACCTGTCGTTTTTCTTTTTACTTTTTTCCCGTGCTTTATTGCAATTGAATTATTGAAGGTACTATTTATTTCTTTGAATATGTACACTTCCTATGGCTCTTTTGGTGCTAAGGAAAAAGGGGAAAACCATGAATCTGGACAATGTAATTTGAGATGTATACTGAAAAAGATGGAGCAATTATACTTTCAGAAATTCTTAAGTCAAATTTTCTGATAGAAGGTCAAACCAGGAAACTATTATTTGAAGTTGAAAGGTGCTTGAAATCAGGTATATATCTCTTGTTTACTCTCTGGGATGATTGACATAGAATTGTAAGACTTAGAGATTAACGCTGGGAGTATTAAAAAGTTTAGCAGTCGTCGTCGTGGGGAAGACAAATCAATTTGGTATGGTCCCGCCCAGCCTGTGTTGTTCACTGCAACGTGTCACAGGCAACAAAGTCTTGTGGGGTTTGATCCATCTTTTTTTCTTAGTGTAGTGGAGGTCTTTTAAGCGGTGCATCATCATAAGGAAAGCAAGTATAAAACCTGTCTCAATAAGATGAGCTCTTTCAGTGCTATGGGAGAATCTTTATGCTGCTTTTCCTCCACAAGCGCATCGCTATAGCGATGTGAGTAACTTGTATCAATTCCCAATACAACTGTTGAGCATTCTCAAAGGGTGTGCGTGTGCGAACTACTAGCATTGATTACTTCAAAATGCATGCAAAATCACTTTTTCTAGAATTGCTGCGAGATGAGAAAAACAAGCTGAATGACCTGACCTGATCATGTTTTGGACACTGACCTCAATTGCTTGTACTCCAGGAGCACTCCCTTTCGAATGCACTTGCATTGGCCTTTCAGACACTTGGTGTGGTGTATGGTGACTTGGGCACAAAGCCCGCTGTATGTCTTTGCTGATGTGTTCGGTAAGGTGAGCATCGAATCAGAAGCTGATGTCTTGGGAGCTTTATCAATGGTTTATGTGCACAATTGCTCTTCTTCCTTCAGAAAAATATGTTTTTGTAGTGCTCAAAGCCAATGACAACGGGGAAGTTAAAAGTTCTCTTGTTTCCTATTCGCCAATAAAGAAGTGATGAAATGACCAGTCCCTGGCCAACCCTCTAAGCCCAACCCAAATGTTGGCGAATCTTGGCCCAGGTGTTATCGAAGTTACACTTTTTCTTTTCTGGTAAATATTGAAAGTACAATCTAGTTCAGGGTACCTTACACGATTGACGGTAACAAACGGAAATTATGTGATGAATAATTATAATTCAAGCAGACCAATGACAAAGATCACGGGGACTGATTTTGGTTATTTTATATGAGCACTATCATACAATTACAATTATTGAGGTATATAATAGTCACAAGAAGTTATTATAATAATTTTTTTATTCTCAATTTTATTTATTTATGATAAAAAGAAGAAGAAGAAGAAGAAGAAGAAGAAGAAGAAGATTGACCACATTTATTGTATCTGCAATATATCCTTAAATAAGTCTAATTAGTTTTTTTTTCTCATTTTATATTGAAAAAGGAAGGAGAAAAATGCACGGCACCAATTACACATTTTGCCTTTTTCTCAGTCAGGAAACTTTTCTGCAAGAATCACGCATCAATAGGCCCAATATGCTATTTGGACACACACGCATCTAGGAGACATCGGGTTTCCAAATCCTCCACGCATCTCACTCTCTAACAAGCCTAAGCAAACTGGGGAGGGGGCTTGCAATTCAATGTCAATCATTTTCATTGAATGAAATAAAATATAAAAAAACAGTAATTTTCATGTAGGCTTAGCAATCTAAAATTGTGCCACAGGCTCCAAAATAAAATTTATGAGGAGTCAATTTTTGATTGGGAATTAGAAGAAGGTGAGACTAATATAAAAGTAGTAGGACCGCTCAAGGGCTGAATGGGGTGGCCGTAAATTGTCAATGATAAGTAACTAAAGGGAAATGAAAAATGCAGATATGCTATAGAATAATTGACTATAACTATCAAGCTTGCCTTTTTTTGGGGGGCATCCTGAGGCATTGCTTTGAAAAAGAAGGTGCACTACATAGAAAAGCTAGACAGCCTATATGAAAATCACATGAAGCCAATTGGGGGCATGTTCAGGGTTGTGTGACTTTAATAATAATTTCAGACAGGTTTTGATGGTTACATTTCAATGAACTTAAGAAATTAGCCTTACAATTGTTAAGTTCCCTTTTGTTACTTTGCTGAAGGTGAGCCTTCGTGTAACGATAGAATTACTCCTTGTAACCTGTAATCATATTACACGTCCAAAGTTTTTTTGTGAAACAAGAGTTGAGGCTTGATACTTGTTTGGATCAATGGTTTCATTAATTAGCAAACTATCAAATGAATTGACAATTGGGTAATCAAGTATTTAGCTTAGTTGTTTGATAGTCTATAAGTTAGCTGTTCAACACAAATCACTGAAAACACTAATTATTCCATTGATTGGCAGTCATAATTATCAAATTTTAAATACGCAAAAAAAACCCATCATTAAGTTTTAATCATCATTAACTGTTAATCATAATCATTATTGACTGTTAGTTAATCCAAATAAATACCGAACAGACATTCCCAAAATGGGCAGGGACCCTTCTAGTTTGGGGATGTTGACACGTGATGAGAGTAGGATAAGGTGAGCAACCAGGGGCGGATCTATATGCAATTGAGCGGGGGCAATTACCCCACACTGAAACTCTAAATTTTATATAATTTATTTGTGTTTCTTATAAATGCCCCCACTATATTAATTTTTGCCCTAATAGGCCCCCCACTTTTTTTTTTTAGGTCAAAATTGCCGGCAGCCCAATGAAATGTGAGATAAATGGTTCAAGAGTCTTGAGATCCTACTTGTCATATGCTTCCGCTGCATCTGAGAGAAATTGTAGTCGTATTTAGTTTCTAATTTATGGAAAAGTATATTTAATGATATTATTAATGAAAAACCCATCAAAAATATGAAATGAGAAGAAAACAATTGTAATGTTTTCCAAATTTAAGGAGAAAATAATTATATTTTGAAATTTATGTATTTTTTTCCCTGTTTACAATTATTACATTTGAAAGAGATATGGACATGGCTTAAATTAATTAGTTATAGTTAAATGTAATTTAAAGTAATACACAATCTAAATAAATTCTAAAAGTATTATTTTTTATGAAAAATGTAAGAAAAATACGAATAATTTTGTTTTGATTCTCACAAAATAAAAACTTTTGTGCATTAAATAACTAATGTGTATGTAAATTTTGCTTCAACTAATTATATAATATTTACTTAAGATTTTTACCTTTTTTTTTTGTAAAATATAATTTTAACAAATTTTATTAATATCATTATATTATTGATTGATTGTAAGCATTTTTGCTCCGACTGACTAAAAATTTTGAATTTACCTTTGTGAATAGCGAAGAGGAAAAATTATCACCACTTAATATGGTCTAATAATTAAAAGTTTTGTTTATATTATACAAATTATGAATTCATATCATATGAGTAAAAGTGCACAATTGTAAGAAAAATTGATGAGTCTAACAGGCATTAGGATGTTTACTCTTCTTTTTTTTTTTTGTAATTTTTAAGCAGAATTATAGAGTATTTATCAAAAAGCAAAAAAAAAAAAAAAAATCGAAGAGGGAAAAATAATGAGTCATGGATTGGAGGGTCCAAGTCACTTTAGCACTCCTCGTGAATTTGCCGTCACAATTCATAATGACGCAAACTCTGTCCCCTTTTGCACGTCCATGAGTGTTCACCTTCAGGTCATGAGAGTGACTGCGAGGTGGCGGCCGTATTAAATTTTGGGGAAAGGATCACCACTAGCTTTAGCTTATTATTTATATTAAACTTATTATATATATATATATATATAATTTTAAATAATAATTTAATGAATATTTTGGGTGGCTCTTCTTTTCGGAAATTCCTATTTGAGTTCTCGTATATACGCTTTTCTTAACAAAATAAGTTTAATAATTTAAGGATGATAGGATTTTAGATTTATTAATATTAAAATGATTAGTACAAAATTTATAAAATAAAAAATATTAATTTAATTATACAACCCATAACTCAATAAATTTTTTAATAAAAAAATTCTTTGGCTCTTTTCTTTTCCTTCTTTTTGTCAATATGATAAAAATTCCTTTTCCATCTCTAGACAAATTAGAAATAAGTACAGTTCTTTACCTAATACTTTCTCTCTTGGCGTTTTAAGTTTCCCTTTTTTTTCACACGTAACATAAAAAAAAACAATAAAGTATATCCCGGATTAATTTATGTGTATTGAATTAAATTTACATTCACTTAATCCATCTTATTTTAACATAATTGTTCAAATCAATGAATCTTTTACGTGTAATAACTAAAAAATTATATTAACTTTGTGACTTTTAAAATCTGATATAAGCCTTGATTTATGTAATTTGAGATGTAAGATAATTTTTTTTGTTACAATTTAATACATTAAAAAATTTTTAATTCAAAAATAGTTAGTGATTAGTTACCATCAAAAAGGTGCACTCCACTTACACCTATTTAATGTGAGAGTTTTTTCTTTTTTTAAAAAAAAAAGAAAAATGAGGGAATTCGATTTCTTAATTGCCATGAAACTACAAGGACTCGGCGGTGAAGTTGGGCTAACCAAGTGATTATTATTTAACATGTTAATTTGATAGGTAGTGACGGGGATCTTTCTTACGTGGCAATAACCCTTTAGCGGATGGCTAGTCGGTAGCTCAAAATGGTCCAATCGTAGGATCATGAATCTACCATTTTGTTCTGTGGCCCCCGCCCTTTTTTTTTTTTTTTGGTGGTTTGCGCCATTGAAAAGAAATTCCAACCTTGAATTTGTTCCGAGTAAATGTTGGTATTTGAATATGTTGTTCAATCAAAATCAGGTGAATTTGCAATTCAAAGCTGCGACTTCCAATGCAAGTGAAGAACAAGCTGGCGGAGTGTGATTGGCTAAGCATTTTCCACCTCAAATTTCTCGAAGACCATGAATGAATTATTTCGTAGATTTTCAGTAGTATTAATCCATCAATTAACATTACAAGTAGAAAATAAATATTCGATTATATGCCTCTATGAACCACTCAAGTTGTAATTTAATTAGTGATTTAATATATATTTTTATATTAATTTGAATTCAATTTTTTATTTACATTTATATATATAATAAATATTTATATCAAATATACAGTATTAAATTTTAAATTTATTAATAATAAGACTGAACAAACAAACAAAAAAAATCAACTCATATTAAAAGGTCACTTAGATAATGCCATGTTTGTTGGCCTAATGAAATATACATAAAAATTCCAGATTCTATTGAAATTAAAAAAAAAATGTTACACCCACGAGATTATGTGCAATCGTGATACAAAAATGCTACCCAAACTTAAGTTTTTTTTTTTTTTTTTTACGTAAGATAGATGTAAATCTAAAATAATTAATGCAACGAGTACAAATGTATTAATTTCAGTTATAATAATACCATCTCTCCCACGACAAATTATTGTTAAAAAAAAAAAAAAGAAGACTCAGAATCTTTATAATAGAACCTGTCATGACGTCTAGAGTGAGCATCAAGTAGTTATATATTGTCGACCTTAATAATTAAGATTATATTAGATTAGAGAAAATTATTATTTTTTTGCGAATTTTCTAATGTTGACCCGGGTGACATCTTTTCAAATAAATAATGAAAAAGAAAATTATTATGATACGTCCACGCGAATGCACGCGCCAAATCAAAGAATCAACAGAAACCAAGTACACTCATCTAATCAAAGAGACGACCAATATTCATTTTTCACTGTTTTTTTTTTTTCCCTAAGACGGTAATTATTAATAATTATATTATTAAATGTCAATGAAAAGAGAAACACTCGAGCGTTAGACACTGCAGGAGGTGCATAGCGTTCAAAGTCAGACGTCTGTGGAAAATCCTCCAAATTGAAGACGAGCAATATTCATTTAAACTGCTTTAGAATAAGTTTTTTTTAAAAAAAAAAAATAATTTGTGGATGAGAAATATTTTCTAGAAAAAATGTGATGCCAACGTGACGTTGTCCAAATTAAAATAATTTATTTTGCATTTTATAGTCTTGGACAAAAGTTACATGATGTATATAAAGACTAACAAAACGAATAAAATCAGAATAAAATATATATAAAGATATATGAAATTTCTTTCATTATATTATAAAATTCATTTATTTTTAAATATTTTAATCCTCATGTATATTGCATAATTTTTATCAAAAAAATATAATATATACATATATATATTTTTTATTTTTTTTTAATACGAATGACATGATGACTGAAAATTGCATTTCAACGGTGGAACTCTATTTTCTTAAAATTTAAGTGTCTAACTTTCTATGGTTCGAGTCATGTGGTAGTTTATGCATGACGTCACATTCATGGAAAACAGCGTAAATGTTTACTTTGAAAGAGATTATTAAATTAATTACATCCTGTATTAAAGTTTATGATGCAACTTTTATTAAAATTTAAAGTATAAATAAATAAATTGCATGATTAAAAATAAAAAAATAAATAAATTATAAGTAAAAAATTATATAAATTCAATACTTTAAAATTTTAAACTGAAATGTAATATTAAATTTACAAAATAATTTTTTATTTAGATTTTTTAATCTAAATTCTACATTTTTTAAAAGAAATTAATATCTAAAACAATGATTTAGCACTTAGTCCAAGTTGTAAGAACTCCTTTATAAAATTAGCAAATATTCGAGCCATTGTGGCTGAGTCTTATGAATCGTGGTTTTTGGGACTTCATTTCAAAAAAAGATAGAAAGATGGACATGATTGTGCTCAAAATTTAGGGAAGTTTTTCATGCCTGAGCCAAGAATAAAACAATTGAATCACTGAATATTATTGTTTAGTAATGAAAAAATTATTTATTGTCGTATTATATATTATAAATTTAATTTTTTTGTCAAAATATTTAATAAAATTAAATTTATATTTATGGAATTTATTTATTCCATAGACACAATTCTCCGTATCAAGACAATAATAATGCACTACTCTTCTTTTCTTCTTCTTCTTCTTCTTCTTCTTTTTTTTTTAAAAAAAAATAAAGAATAAAACAATTATGTATTTACTATTATGTACATGTTATTGCACGGTGTCACACCATTCCAAGTTCGAAGTTTGTGTTTGGGCGGGGACCATTGCAAATAATTAAGGTAGTAGAAATATTATACACATACGTAAGGTCAGCGATTCTAGAACAATTGCCACAATATACTATTATTATCATTAGCATATATTTATAACTATTTAATAAATAATTGTAATTAATAATAAAAATGTATAGAACCATCATAATATTATCATTTTCAACCACGTTGATGCTGCATCAAAATAGCCCATGTCCATGTAACGAAGGCCGATGGTGGTCCAATTTCTTGGTTATTTTTTCAATTTACATTTAACAAACTATTTTAGGTCTAATAATAATTCATACTATTCATTTTCAAACATAAACCCCCACCCCCCCCCCCCAAAAAAAATACATAATGACATTTTGAGTTCAATAACAATTAACATAGATGACTTGCTTAATTTTAAAATTAAATTATTTACTGCATTGAATTTTTTTAACGATGATTTTGCAATTAAAAATTCCAATCGATTAATTTTTTATATTATTATTATTATTATTATTTAGCAATTTGTTAATCTCTTGCTTAGGTAGGGTGGCCCGTCTCTGAATTGCTAACATCCACGGCCTGCGGCAAGTTATTTTCCTGACCTAACAATACCGCATTTGGCTGTAAAAGGTATATTTGTTTATAACTGTCCAATTTGGTAAATACTGAAAGTAGTTGAACCTACTCGAGCAACTGACGTGCACGCTTGGAATTGTTAGCCATGAATGAATGTACACACATTCTCTTCCCAGAAAAGAAAAGAAAAAACAAATGCATGAAACTGACAAGGGCTTGAATTCAATTAAGAATGCCCTTTGTCTTGTCTTCTAATGGTGGGTTTGTGGGGGTGGGGGGGGGCATTGGGTGTATTTTCATAAGGGAGATTAGCAATATATCGTTTAGTTTTTTTTTTTTTTTTGGGTTCCGAACCTTGCGATAGTCATCGTCGACGTCGGCAATAAATTTTCTCAATTATCATGAACGCGTATTCAACTTCAATTTTTAATTTTTCATGCTAATGGGCTCCAAGGGAGGGGAACTTGGAACACTTTCTTTGATTAGCTTAGCCTACGATAAAACCAAAATCAATCAATTAGTATCCTGGAATACTTTGCTTCTGGCAAGAGTCCAGACCCTTGTCAAAGCTCGAATGATTTTATTTGAGATTACCGTATTGAAGACCAACTCATTACACAGACGTAATTAAGTTGGTCCGTTTTACAAGTGAACGCAATCTTTTTGGAAGAACGTTCATTTGGTTTTTGGTTTTGAAAAACGAAAAAGTAAGATTGATAATTGATAAAATAAATAATATATATATATATATATATATAATCATGTCGAATTCATAGGACCATGTCTACTACATTCATTGAATTGAATTGATCGTATTCATGTGATTTTTCTTGTTTTACAAGGAAGGGATTAAGCGATGGGAGGTGACGTGGACCAGATAGTTAAGGAGTACATGGACAAGCGAGAAAAGGGATAAGAAGTTGTGATGGAGTTTTCGTAATTTTAATTAAATTTTAAAAAATGATATTTTTCGTAATTTTAGTATAATTGTATGCACTATATATATTTTAAAATTTCTTAGTGAGAGGTAGAACATATTATACTTTACCCTAATTTGAGAAAACTTTTCTCTAAGGCGGCTTGTGCCTTTTGTTCTTTGGAATTTAATCGTTGCTATTGATTTCCTGTTGTTGATTACGCTTTCTTGCTGTGTCAGATTGGTATCAGAGCTAGGCAATTTCCTGCAAAGATGTCAGTCAATCGAGGTGTTGATGGCGGTCGTGTTCTTGACGGTGTTCAGGATGCGGAAGTCCAAGGAGCCGATCAATGGGTTCCTAGGACAGAGTTCAATGCTTTAGATCAAAGAATTCAACGCTTAGAACATCGTTTTGAAGATTTGATTGAGCGCTTTGACTCGATGAATATTAGCGGTAATAGGCCTGGGACAAGAGATAGGTATGTTAATCCAATTAACAGACCCAGAGCTATTAATAGGATTGCGCAGATCTCTGACGATGAATCTGCTGAGGAGGATGAGTTTATGTATGGAGTAAGGCAACCACAGAGACGAGGTGGTGATGTAGGGTATCGAAGGAACAACTATGGGTATGATCAGGGAGATGGGGGTGATTACCGTTTGAAGGTTGATATTCCATATTTTAATGGTAGTCTTAATATTGAGGAGTTCTTAGATTGGTTAGCAGACGTTGATAGGTTCTTCGACTACATAGAGATACCAGAAGATCGACGGGTTAGATTGGTGGCCTGTAGATTGAAGGGTGGAGCTTCTGCCTGGTGGGAGAGGTTGCAGACCAGGAGACAGAGAGAAGGGAGACATCCGGTGAGAACGTGGTTCCGTATGAAACAACTACTACAACGCGATTTCTTACCTCCAGACTATGAGCAAATACTGTTCCAGCAGTATCAACGATGTCGCCAAGGGCCAAGATTTGTTCATGAGTACACTGCAGAGTTTATGAGGTTGGCAGAACGGAATGACTTGAGAGAGAGTGAGGGTCAATAGGTTGCACGATATGTGGACGGGTTGAAGTTGCAAATTAAGGACAAAATAGGAGTTGCGGTTTTGAGGAATTTGAATGAGGCGAAAAATATGGCTCTCCGAGCCGAGTTAATGTTGCAGGAGCAGAGCACCAGATATACAAGTGGAAGAAGAGGGTTCGTGAGTGATGCTGCCAATGGCAGTAAAGTGGATGTTGAGAAGAACAAGAATTTGTCGAGTAACTTTGGTAAAGATAATGCCAAGAGGGATGAAAGGGCTGAAGGGAAGAAGCCTATGGAGCCTAAAGGAGTCCAGAAGCAAAATAACCCATATGCCAAACCAATTTTAGGTAAGTGCTATCGTTGTAATCAGCCTGGTCATAGATCTAATGAGTGTGCTAGTAGAAGGAGTGTTCATATTGTAGATAGGGATGATGAAGAAGAGGTGTGTTGTGATCCTAATAAAGAGGATGAATATGATGAGGAGGAGAATGGTGAAGTAGAGCCAACTTATGTGATTAGGCGAATGATGTTAGTACCAAAACAGGAGACAAATACCCAACGACACCAGTTGTTCCGTACCAGGTGCACGATTGGGGGAAAGGTGTTTGACTTAATTGTAGATAGTGAGAGTTGTGAAAACATCATCGGGAGAGAAGTTGTTAAACAGTTACAGTTGCCTGTCGAAAAACATCCATATCCATACACTATTGGGTGGATTAAGGCAGTCGAGAAGATTGAGGTGAATGAGAGGTGTAAGGTGTCATTTTCTATAGGGAGGTATCGAGATGAAATCTTCTGTGATATTGTTGACATGGATGCATGTCATCTGCTATTCGGGAAACCTTGGCAATTCGATGTGAACGCTCAACATGCAGGTAAAGAGAATATTTATAAATTAGAGAAAGAGGGTATGAAGTATACTTTGTTACCTTTGAAGTTAGAGGGTCACTCTAGAGCCTACAGGATAGAGGGAGGCTCTTTCTTGACTGTTGCCCAATCAGAGAAGAAGATGGTTGAGGATTTGAAAGAGTCAAAGGTGGCTCAGGCGCTCATTGTAAAGGATAAGGTAGTTGGAGATGAAGACGTGAGTGTAGAGTTCCCTGAAGCAGTTAAGGGAGCGTTGGAGGAGTATAAAGATGTGGTCCCTAATGACCTACCTAAGGGACTACCACCCCTGAGGGATATCCAACATCAAATAGACTTGGTACCTGAAGTAAGTCTTCCAAATTTACCACATTATAAGATGAATCCTAATGAAACTGAGGTCCTACAGGAGAAGGTCCAAGAGTTGTTGGACAAGGGGTTCATTCGAGACAATATGAGTCCTTGTGCTGTACCAGCTTTATTGACAATTAAGAACATGGCAGAGCAGTGTCAAGCTATCACTGAAGAGGTAAAAAGGAAAATTGAGAGGGCGAATGTGAAATACAAGACGGCTGTTGATAGACACAGGAAAGAGAAACTGTTTGAAGTTGGTGATCAAGTGATGGTGTACCTGAGGAAATAACGCTTTCCTGTGGGTAAGTATAGCAAATTACAGCCAAAGAAGAATGATCCTTATAAAGTTGTGCACAAAATCAACAACAATACTTATATTGTCAAACTTCCTGATGATATGAAAATCTCTAAGACATTTAATGTAGCTAATTTATCTCTTTTTCATCCAAATGATACGCTTTTATATCCTGAAGAGAACTCGGGGTCGAGTTCTTCTCTGGTGGGAGAGAATGATGTGGACTAGATAGTCAAGGAGTACATGGACAAGTGAGAAAAGGGATAAGAAGTTGCGATGAACTTTTTGTAATTTTAATTAAATTTTATAAAATAGTATTTTTTGTAATTTTAGTATAATTGTATGTACTATATATATTTTAAGATTTCTTAGTGAGAGGTAGAACGTATTATATTTTATCTTAATTTGAAAAAAAAAATTTTTAAGGTAGTTTTTGCTTTTTGTTTTTTGAAATTGAATCGTTGTCTTACTGCATAAAAAGGACAGGAGGGGGCGTGGAATTTGGCCATTCTTTTGAAGAAAGCGGCAATGGTTACCGGAAATGTATCGGTGGCACTTTTAAAGGTAGGTTTGACTATTAATTTAATTACCTTGAACTGACAAGTCTCTTATCAAGGGTTGCATTCCCCTTCCTATCACATCTACTTTTCAATATCTCGTTTATCTTATTTTGAAATTTCTTACAACCTTATCAGTTGACGAGGAGAAGGTACTAAATAAGAGAGAGAGAGAGAGAGAGAGAGACTGTGACATTAGACGTCAGAGTCCCCCATTTCGTCTGCAAAATTTTGCAGAGGGCCCATCGCCATTTTTCACCTCTCTTAACCTTCTCACTCTCTAGAAATTTCCTTTTTTTTTTTAATTTTTTATTGAATTTCTTAGATGGATACTAGACTAAAATTTAAATATGAAATTATCTTATTCAATGATAATTATTAACTGGCTAATTACTCCCACTATGCGCAGATAATTTAAAGAAAATTATATTTATTTTTCATGTGAAATTTGATAAATCTTAATTGAGTAATACAATTTTTTTTTAAAATTCATATCCCATTTTTTTAGTATAAAATATTTAAGAAAAATGCAATAAATATCAAAGGAATTCTAAATAGATTATAAAAATACGTACCATGCAAAATCTTCGTCACTTTATAGTTTTATATGAAAATATGCAACCAACAAATTAACCAATCATATGAAAATTTCACTTGATACATCTATTATAGAAAATTACGAGACAAATAAATTCTTAATTTTATTCAATTTTTTTTTGAATTCGTAAGAATTAAAACTTGAATTCTAAAATTGAAGTTAAAAGTTTGTATGATTTTAACTATTAAACTTTGGTACACCCTAAGCGAAAGAAGAGCAGAGTAAGTCTGTCTAGTTTAAGCTGAATAAATTCCGTCTCATCCTATTTCATTTTGCAGAGAATGAAAATGCTTCCCCTGAGTTGGGTGGCAAAGCTGATGAAGCAAGAAATTTCTATGCTTGATGTGAGCTTGTGAAACTCTTTTGAATCTTTTGCTGATCGGAAAAATTTTATACCAAACAAAAACCCATTCAAGGGAACTAGCCAACAATAATATATTCCGATTCCTAGGTCTTGGATGAAGATGGAAGGAGTGATCTGCAGAATCTTTCTTTAAAAAAAAAAAAAAAAATTCTCCAGCGATTGTTGATATATAGATCACCGTTGGTCAGTGGTCACTTCAACATGGCCCCAACGGTTCTACCTCGTCAGGATTCAAGGAACCACCATCTTAAGAGCCTTGCTTCTATCCGCGTCGCAGGTGGGCCTAAGAGACATTCCCATTGCACATAATATACGGTAGGAAAAGGTAGACTATCAAAACCCTGGCGCGATGGGGAACTCATATTGTGTCTGACTCATAAGACCAGTAAGGCATGCACATTTGGAAGTTCCACAGTCGCCATCTGGAAAAAGCATCTCGGTAGAGCAAAAGAATCTAGTGAAGAGGCTTTGAATCTTTTGGGAATGTGAGAGTTATCGTATGAAAAGAATGCAAAAATATGCTAAGTAATTGAGTTTAATTATGCATTATAGGAAAAAAAAAAAAGAGGCTAGAATCCAAAGAGATACTGGAATTTAATTAATATAGCCAAAACAACCAGTAAACAAAAAGCAACGTGAGAAAAATAGCCAAATCATTCAAAGAGGTATGCCAGCTAATATAATCGTAAGATATAATTTATATCTTTTTTATAGATAAATAAATGGATAATTATACATAAAAAAATTTTAAAATTGTAATTAATAATTAGAATTATAGAAGATCCGTAACATTTTTGTTGCCTTAAGAAAAATAAATAAACCCCACAATACCCAAAAAGCTCGGTTTGCCTCAGTCCCAATCACCCACACCAAACCAAAACCAAAACACACGCTCTCTCTCAAACGCACGTACAGATCAGCAAGCGAATATGAAGATATAAATATGTCGTAAAGTTTGTGCCTTTCTTGGTTTTTTAATTCCATGTTTGAGTACCCAACACATTTTCTGTGGTCTTTTTGGTGTTTCTGCCATTGCTGGTTGTTCAACTGACTGCTGTCTGCATTCATCCTACAAGAAATTACACCTCTTAATTGTTTACCTTACCCCAGAACTGCTGCATAGAAAATCTTTGTCATTCTCTCTTGTATTTTCCAGCTTGCTGGCCTTTTAAGTTGAGGATTTACTGGCGAGGGTGATATTTGGCACATGGGTCAGTTTTGAATCTCTTATATTCGCTGCAAGAATGGGTCTTTTCAACTCTTGAGACTTTGCATCATGGATCTGGAAACTGGGTTTTATCCAAACCATGCTAAGGTGAGATAGGCGTGTTCTGATATGCATTCATTGTTATAGTGAACCCAATTGGTTTTTTGCTATCAAGATGTTGCCTTTTTTGTGGGATAAGAAGAAGGGTGAATTGACAAGTGGGGCATCTAGTTCTTTCCTTTTCTTGCAAAAAGACTATTTTGCTTCTGTAATCTTTACGCAGGAGTTACTGTTTTCTAATCTAAACCATTTGAAACTTGCATCAATGGCACGGTCAACTAATATTGTCCTTTTCAATTAATCCATGCTTTTTGTTGCAGAAAGAATCATGGAAGATGGCATTGACTCTAGCATATCAAAGTCTTGGAGTTGTCTATGGAGATTTAAGCACTTCCCCCTTGTATGTGTACAAGAGCACGTTTGCTGAGGATATTAAACACTCCGAGACCAATGAAGAGATTTATGGGGTTCTATCCTGTGTCTTCTGGACCCTCACTTTGATCCCTTTATTAAAATACGTGTTCATAGTGCTAAAAGCTGATGATAATGGTGAAGGAGGCACTTTTGCTCTGTACTCGTTGCTGTGTCGACATGCCCGAGTTAACTCACTGCCTAATTGTCAGCTGGCAGATGAGGAGCTATACGAGTACAAGAAGGATAATATCAGTTTAAAGCCAAACTCGAGTTTTGGGTCTAGATTAAAATCTACGTTGGAGAAACACAGGGTGTTGCAGAGGATTTTGCTTGTGTTGGCTTTGATTGGAACTTCTATGGTGATTGGAGACGGTGTGCTTACCCCTGCTCTTTCTGGTAAAGTGGTAATTATGAGCTTTATACTTGTAGATTTGTTTTTGGCAAATCAATTTTTTTATTAGTGCATAATAGAATGGAATGATAAGAAAAAATTTATGTAATTCCAATTAAATTTGGGATTGAGGCTATGTTGCTGTTCTTGCTGTTGCGAGTTCATATTTCTGTGTTACTTGGATTGATGTTTGATCAATGACCTAATTTGTGCAGTTTTTTCTGCTGTTTCGGGGCTGGAGCTATCAACATCAAAAGAGCATCACAAGTGTAACATATTAAACCTTTTTTTCCTTTCTACTTTGATATATCAATACTCACAGTTTGTTTATTCCATAAAGATAGTGCAATGATATTAGTTGAGTTGTTTAGTGCGCAAGTCTTGGGGATTTCTTTGTCTATGTACTTTTTTGTAATGCTATCTCTAATCTGAAATGCCTCTCAGTTGGAATCATTGCATTTTAATGCTAAGTCCAAAAGTTTTGGCTTTCTCTTCTTGTTTCAATGTACTGAAGGTTTCTAACTTTGTGCCCAAACTGTTGTTCAGAATTAGCAAATTGAAAATTATGTTTGTCCTAGCTTTGTTGACTACAAAAATCTTGTTGCCTGCACTCTGCATAATCTTGCTTATCATCTTGAAATGTTGTAGAGATTCCACTGGTTATGCTATCCATTCTGCTCAAATATAAGTATTATATGGGCTATAATGATTCGTGCTTCTATTAAAGTAGCAGCCAGCTGCTTCAAATCTGGAGGTATTAATATATGCTATCTAATGAGCTTTAATGCTAAATGGAAACACTAGATGGTTCTGAACAGATCGTTAGTTATCGTCAGATTTTCATGCCAATCAATCAATCTTCCCTGCAACTTACAAAGAGGGTGATGGTGGTCTTAAGGTTCAATTAAGCGTAACAGAAGACCTATCTTCAGATTCTTTAGGCCATTGATGGACTGTGGTTACTGCTGTTCAGTCAATGTCGGGGGAAATGTAGAAAGAGGTGCCAATAAGCAGTCCCTTTGTCCCCCATAACCCCTTAAGAGAAGGTTTTCGGCTGTTTCCTATTGAGAAGTTCTGTTGTCTTACATTAAGCTGTTGCTTGGCATATAGTTGTGACTGGCTGGTTATTTTTACAAGGTGCCAAGTGCTAAATTTTGGTGCTGGGTGGGTTGCATAGCCTTAGAGGGGCTGAGGCAGAGGCTAAGTTCATAGTTTTGTAGCAACTAATCTACATCGTACATTCTTGGTATCGTATACATCCCTCATGTTCTCGTCCTTTTAGATGGTTCGTTCTGTCCAAAAGGACCTTAATTTGACAAGGGAAAAGCATACAGGCATGGAAACATATAGAGTCAAATGTGTTCCTGCTAATAATTGAGTTGTAGCGTCAGTGAAATTGTGCAGTCATTTTTTTTGCTTAAATGACACCAGGACATTATGAGAACTCTAATTTGATTAAAATAACAGCTTGCATAACACTTCTTCACAAAGAAGAGACTAACCTTTTCAGAAATCCAAACAAGGATTTGAAAGGGAAAAATGTTACAATTCATTACTTGAGGTTGAAGAGCTTGCTGAAAATAATGTGCTTCTTAGTGTTGCACTTTTTATGTTGTGATTCATTGGTCAATGTTTTAGCTGGTGCAACTTTTGCTAACCTGCTGGCTGCTAACATTCTGCATATGCAACTAATATTTTGTAATTGATGCTATCTTTGCTATCATAAAAGATGCCCTTAATGGAATATTACCTCCTGACAGTTCCACAATTTTGCAGATATAGAAGTTCCAGTTGCATGTGTCATACTGATAGGCTTGTTTGCCCTTCAACATTATGGCACCCATAGGGTTGGATTCTTGTTTGCACCAGTGGTTCTATTATGGCTTCTGTGTGTCAGTGCTATTGGATTATATAACATCATACACTGGAATCCTCATGTGTATCAAGCTCTATCGCCATACTACATGTTAAGGTTTGTGAGGAAAACTCAGAGAGGAGGTTGGATGTCCTTGGGTGGCATTTTGTTGTGCATAACTGGTTAGTATTTAATAAAGTCTTCTTTGTAATCCATTCAAAGCAAAGATATCGAGGTTCCTTGATAATTGGTGTTTTCATGATCCAGGTTCTGAAGCCATGTTTGCTGATCTTGGACACTTCTCTCAATTGTCAATCAAGGTATATGCTTGTAAAATTAATCTCTTGGTGATGTAGGCTTCATTTTTCTAAGTTTGCACTGATTTGTAAATCTATTGCCTTTTCAAACAATGATAAATGGTTTTGCATTTTGATTGCTGGATGCTTTTGCATCTAGAAAGTTCCTACTTTAACATTTAACAAAGAGCTTCATTGAAGCTAATGACCAATTAGTAGCAGGCTTTTCCTTTTCTTAGTGTCTCTTGGAGAACATCATCATGTATGATTTATCTAATATTCTCAAGGTTTTTGAATCTTAAGTAACTTGTTGGTTAACAAATGAGGCTTCCCTGACTTCCCATGCTCTGTTTGGTGGTCTTTGAAGCTGGGAACTTGGACCATTCAGAGTTAAGACATTATGTAGAGTTTGCATTATTCTTTCCAACCTTTCATCCTTTGCCAACCCTTCAGAGTTGGCAGGCCTGTTACCAATAGATGCCTCGGTGCAAATTTGAAGTTAAAGGGTCTAAAATGGTGTTTACCTTTCTGCAGATTGCTTTCACGTCCTTGGTTTATCCCTCCTTGATTCTTGCATACATGGGACAAGCTGCCTTTCTGTCTCAGCATCATTATATAGATGACAGTCATCAAATTGGATTTTATGTATCTGTACCAGGTAGGTGCTTCAAGTTTTCTTGTCAATGATTTGGATGGTACATGAGTTTCCACTAAGCAGAGGTATGCTACACATTCTCCCAGATAAATTAAGATGGCCGGTTCTGGTCATAGCAATACTTGCTGCAGTGGTGGGAAGCCAAGCAATCATCACTGGAACTTTTTCTATCATCAAACAATGCTCTGCTCTGGGTTGCTTCCCAAAGGTCAAAATAGTTCACACATCTTCGAAAATCCATGGTCAGATCTACATTCCAGAGGTTAATTGGACTTTAATGCTGCTGTGCTTGGGTGTTACTATTGGCTTCAGGGACACAAAACGGATGGGTAATGCCTCAGGTATGGAAATGATTATAGTACAGATATCCTACCATTTGTTGTTTAGAGAGATAGCAATATGCTTTTTTTTTTATTTGATTTGTCACAGGGGCATTTCCATTTTTGTTGATAACATGAGGCATCTGATTTAATATTTGGAGAGAATGACCTATAGACACATTTCTATATTTATTTAGGACCAATCTCCAAAACAGCATCATAAAGGCATCTCCCATCACAACTTCAATCATGATGAAATCCATTGACTTTATTCAGTGGTATTCCATCAAGTTATGAATGGCATCTAGAGAATGTATGAAATGCAATTTACATTTCATTACTCAAGTTATTTATGGGTGTTAGTATCTTAATATGTTCTATTGAATTTGATAATATATTGGGCCCATTGTCTTAGGTGCATGCATCTCTAAGATTACTAAACTTTGTGGCCATTACCAAACTTTAGAGTGCACCTATATACTCACAAGTCCATAAATGGACATTTCTTACACTATTGAAACAAAGATTGAATTGGATCGGGAAAACTTGAATTAGTCCAATGCTAAGTAGAGGCATGCTAGAATTTAAATCTAAAGGCAAATGTCATAAGAAAGAGCTCTTCTTTTATTAGATAAATATATCTGTGCATATAAGGACAGCTGAACTCTTGATATTTAACCAAAGGTTTGAACTTTGTCTTTTATTGTTTCTGCATTACTTTGGATGTTCTTGACACATTGCTTTTGTGGAACAGGTTTGGCAGTTATAACGGTTATGCTTGTTACCACCTGCTTAATGTCTCTTGTTATTGTCTTATGCTGGAACAAAAGCGTCTTCTTTGCAATAGGCTTTGTGACGTTTTTTGGCACAATTGAGGCTCTCTACTTCTCAGCTTCCCTAATAAAGTTCCTGGAAGGGGCTTGGGTCCCAATTGCCCTCGCATTCATCTTCCTGATCATTATGTCTGTATGGCACTACGGAACACTCAAAAAGTATGAATTTGATTTCCAAAACAAGGTCTCCATTAACTGGCTACTTGGCTTGGGTCCCAACCTCAGTATTGTGCGTGTCCAAGGAATTGGCCTTATACAGACTGAGCTCGTGGCAGGAATCCCAGCAATCTTTTCCCACTTCCTCACCAATCTTCCAGCATTTCACCGAGTCCTGGTTTTCCTCTGCATTAAATCTGTCCCAGTTCCACATGTTAGACAGGAGGAACGGTTTCTGGTGGGTCATATTGGCCCAAGAGAATACAGGATCTACAGGTGCATTGTACGATATGGTTATCGTGATTTCCACAAGGATGATGTGGAGTTTGAGAAGGACCTTGTATATAGCATAGCAGAGCACATACGCTCAGGGAGCTTGGAACCGAATGGAGCAGACGACAATGCAGAAAAGGAAGATAACAAAATGACCGTAGTTGGGACATGTTCAACCAGTGCAGATAGGATCCAACTGTGTGAGGATGATGCTGCTTCAAACTCAGAGTCGGCCGGCACCTCAGAATTGAAGGAGATAAAGTCACCAAAAGTGGTCCAACGGAAGAAAAAAGTAAGGTTTGTAATACCAGAAAGCCCGAAGATCGATGTGTGTGTGAGGGAGGAGTTGCGGGAGCTTATGGAGGCGAGGGAAACAGGGATGGCATACATACTAGGGCATTCTTACATGCGAGCCAAGCGAGGGTCCAGCACGGTGAAGAAGCTTGTAATTAATTACGGATACGAGTTCTTGCGGAGAAACAGCAGGCCATCCACAGATGCACTAACTGTACCACATGCATCTACTTTAGAAGTGGGGATGGTCTACAATGTTTAAATTTTGTTATACGTAAAATACCGAGTGTCAGCTTACTTCCTACGATGTTGTGCAATAGGTTCAAAAACCCTCTTCAGATAAAAAATGGTGGATCAGTTAGAGTCAAACCTGGAAGTTAATTACATATTTTGTAATTACAACAGTTCTCCAGAGCAATGGTAACACAATTTGCCACCCCTTATGCGAAACTCAGTCTCACCTCTATCAAATAAAAGGGCAAATCGCAATAATTTCATTATCCTCAAACAGTAGCTGCCTTCCAAGCATCCTTGCTTTGGACAGCACAACGAAAAGAAAGAGAATGAACAAGAAGCCTTTCTCCTCGAGAGACATCGGGTTGGTCCAACCGAGGCCTACCCTATTTACACTATGTAAACATAACTAATACTGCAGCAATAATAACAATAATAATAATAATAATAATGTAATGCGATAAGTTTTCAGTTATTCTCGCATCCGGGCTTTAACATTTAGGTTGTCCAATTGCGGCAGCTCACCGAAAACCCATTAATATTTCCGGTCGAGTATGCTTTTCTTATGTATCAGACATCATGTCAACTGTCTGTCTTATCTCGGCTGTCTCTCCCCCCCCCACCCCGACCGCCCTTTTGCTCCTAATAGGTCAGCACTCCTCCACTGCAGGAAGGACCGTCCAGAGCTTGTTTAAAAAGTGTATAAAATTAAGTGAAGCCCAAGGCCTGATCACGTACTTAATAATTACCTGAAAAGATAATTTAATTAATAATTCGTTGATTTTTTTATTAGTTTGGATTCAAAATTTTCTGATTATTACCTATTTCTTACTAAATAAATCTTTATATTTTTATATTTTGCATTCGTTAATAATTTATTCAAATTTATGATTTTTTTATTGAAAAAATAACGGATGAGTTTGTAATTTCCTCCAACAAAGAGGGTCTGCCGGTTGGCAGCTGGTGCCAGTTACTCCTACGTTGACAAGAAGTCTCATTGGAAGGTTAGCCATCGTTGACAAGGGTGCTGGCAATGCATGGATGGATCTGAGTACGAATGTCGTGCTGATGTTTGTGACGCAGGTCTTCACATTCCCACCAAATTAACGTTCTCGTTAAAGTTTATTGGTTGGATGAAATTGTTTGATCTCTGTGAATAATTTCCTCGTGTAAGAAAACATGTTGTAGAGAAAAATACTTCTGAGGAATTGTCAAAAATTGTGGCTTTAATTGGCACCCTAAGAAACATTTCTGAAAAGAGATATGATATGGTATTACTTAGAGATGACAAACTGAATGTTCTAAGTTAGATTCGAATTTTGAACTACTTTTGTGTATCAATTTCAAATGCATTGAATTTCATATTTTTTGAATTTTAGGTTCTAATTCTTCAATCTAATTAAATTAAGTTTGGTTGTTCAAATTTTGTGTGTGTGTTTTTTTTTTTAAATTCGAGTAATTTTTTTGTTTCTTTCTTCCTCTAGGCTCTAGCTTCAATGGATGACCAAGCCTAGCACCTAACGTTTATTTGAAGACATAAATTTCAGTAGCAGAGCACACGATGACACACAGACACACGAGCAGAGCTCGTGTTTCTTCGCTGATACAGTGACCACACTAACCTTGGTTAAAAACCAATTAAAAACAACCATCTGTTTCTTATTTTCCAGCATTTTCCCCCTTTTGCTTAAAAACCCACATTTACTTTGTTTAGAATCCAGTGTTGTGAACTGGGATTTCTTGCAATTACCCATCTGCTTAAATTTTCAATTTTTGAATGAGTCCTGAAGCAATGAGCAAGAATGTGTTGCTTTTGGGCCTTTTGTTTTTTGGCTGCTTCTTGGGGATGTGTCTTCAGCTCCTAGTACTGCTTCAGCTGCAAGTGAGTGTTTGTTGTGTTTTTCTGTTCAATGCATATGAACTTGGTAGAAAAAAAGTTTGATTTCTGTTGTTTTTAAAGCTTCAACCTTGCTTGATGCTAAGTGATGTTTATTTTTATTTTTATCTATTTTTAAAATTTCTGGCAGAGATTGTTTGTGGGTTATTCTCAAATGCTGTGTCTGCTTTCATGAAATGGTTATGGTCTTTGAAAGCCACCACCAAGAAAGGTTTAGATTTCTGATTTCATTACCCACATTTGCTCTGTTTACAATGCTTACATGCTTATTTCCTCAGTCGGTGCGGTTGTGTTAAAGTCTGTATTTAAAGCCATGAGATCTGATGGTATATTTGTGTGTGTGCAGCTATTTCTGGCCGTGCAGTTACAAAGTTTGAAAGTGGGTATATGGTGGAGACAATGTTTGTGGGGAGCAAGCTTGGGATTGAGCCCTACGCTGTGGAGGTGTTGCCCAGTGGGGAGCTTATGATTTTGGACTCTGCTAACAGCAATATTTACAGGATTTCAGCTTCCTTGTCTCGATGTAAGCTGATTTTTGTAAGGGCTTGGGATATTTATGGATTATCCTTTCATCGTTCAACAACTGTTTTTTGTTTGTTTGGTTTTGTTGCCTTGAATAATGGTTTGTCATCACCTGCCTCTATCAATCGACTGTTTACATTTGACCCTTCCTTGGACTCCATGGTGTGGGAATCTCATGTACTAGGACGCCCCTATATAATCTTCCTAAACCAAAGAACCTAAACATGGAACTACAATCTGTACTTCTTTCAAGCTCCACTGTTTTTGATATCTCAGAGTCTCTAATGTGTTCTTTAGCTAAATATAAGTACTCCATTCCTTGTTCCGAGGAACTTGCTCTATGAATCTCCATTCGTCCTGCTATGACCCGATGAAACTTTTATGTTTGCCCTGTCTTTTGCTCTATCTTTGCCCGACGTTCTATTTCAACCTTGTGTGAGCTACAAACAGCAGACCTAAGCTGGTTGCTGGATGTTCTGAATGATACTCTGGATATGTGGATGGAAAGCCTAGAGAGGCCAGGATGAACCATCCAAAAGGGCTTATGGTAGATGACAGAGGAAACATATATGTTGCAGACACTGCAAATATGGCAATCTGGAGGATTAGTGATGCAGGTAAATGCTTTTTGTATTTTTGTCTTGAGATCACTTTTGGCAATCTAAACAGGGTGTTTGAGGGCATCCATAGTGCAATGATTGCATTAATTTTATCATGATTATAGCGCTCATAGTCCTTTGTAATTTTGAATTTATTGTTAATATCTGATGTGGTTGGGAATCATCATTTAGGGGTTACAAGAATTGCTGGGGGCAAATGGGGTCGTGGAGGAGGCCATGTAGATGGAGCAAGTGAAGGTGCAAAATTTTCAAATGATATTGATGTGGTTTACATTGGAAGCAGTTGCTTCCTGCTTGTTACTTACAGAGGAAACCAGGCAATAAGAGATATCCAAGTCCATTTTGATGACTGTTTTTACCAGTATGGAAGCGATTTTCCTCTTGGTAAGTAATCTGTCCTTATTATATTTTATTATTTCTGAACATTACATATTTTCAAATGATTATTTCTTCCTTGCAGGGATTGTTGTTGTCATAGCAGCTGGCTTCTCTGGTTACATGCTGGCATTGCTGCAACGTAGTGTGGGAACGATTGTTTCTTCTCAGAATGTAAGTCTTGGCTTTCATTCTGTCAAATGGCTATTTCTCAGCACCCGTCCTAAATAGAATTTCAATGATACGCGTTCACTTGTGAAAACATGGAGTTCTGAAACTTGTTTTCCATCTTTCTTGTTCATAACTTGTCTATGGAATTGCCCTGTACTGACATAAGTAGCTCTACCTATAGGCAAGCTGTTCAGTGTTCCCACCGGTGCCTGGAGTGAAGAAACAGAAACACAGATATAAGCTTGAAAATAGAAGAATATTTTGTTTGGGAATGACTGGATGACTGGCCGTGTACAATACTTACTTTATGTTATGAATAGTGAAAATGGTAATGGTAACTTATATAGGAAAGTACTTTAGACTACTTGGTGAAGTGCCAAACAAAGCTTAATTTCACTGCAGATAATTTTATTTTATTTTTAACATTTTAGCATCTTCTAGTTTGCCACATGAAGGACAATCTTTAACCTTCTATGTTGTTCTCGTGAAGGACCAGTCTACCATGATTACAAGCACAAAGCCTCTCAAATGAGTCGGGCCATTCCTAATCCCAACAGAAGACGAACAGGAAAAGCCTGAAGATGGCTTGTTTGGATCCCTTGGCAAGCTTTTAGCCAACACCAGGGTATCTGTTGCAGCAATTTTGCGGGGAATGATTCCTGGTTTCGGAGGGAAGACACTAAGCCATCAATGTATAAGCCAGCCGCAGTGTCAGAGGCACTCAGCTGCTTTTCCTCCATAAGATAGCTTTGTGATACCGGGTGATGGCAAGCCTCCTTCATTTGAAGCCCGGACCCCAACACCGAGGAAAACTTATCCATTCATGTCCAAGGATGCTGAGAAGATGCAGCAATGGCACCAAGGTCGAGCTTTCTACGGTGGCTGGGATGGTGATCATCATCATCATCAACAGCAGCAGCAGCAGCAGCATTTCAAGTATCAATCATCCAGCCTGCATACATACAACTAAGAACAGTACTATGAGCAAACCAATGAGATAGTTTTTGGGGCGGTTCACGAGCAGGATTGGAAACATGAAGATTCCGTCCGCAATCATCACAATCTCCGTCCACGGAGAAGTTCTATGGATTATGGTGATGAGTATTGAGCATGTTCGTATTCCTTTTGAAGTTACAATCTCATTTTATCTCCAGATAAGTCTAAAAGATTTGAGTCTTGTTGGTTGGGATGCATTGTCAAGGAATGTAGTATTCATGGGGGAACTGCTTTAGGGGTCTGGTCAAGATGTGGTAAGCCTGTTGTACACGGAGCAGGGCTTGCCATCAGCCGGTGCTAGGAAATCATCTTGTTGGATTACACTCAAGAATTATTTGTGAATGAAATGCCTGTTTTATTTATTTATTTATTTTTGTAAATAGTAAAATAAAAAGACTTGAGTCTTGCTGAAATACAAAAATTACTCTATTTTGACTTAGAAATATATAAGAAATTATTTTTCTTATAACAAAGTAACTTCTTTGTTATTTGGGATTACAGGATTTTTCTAAAAAAGAAAAAGAAAAAACTTCTATGAACGGGGCCTTATTTCTGTAGGAAAATATTAAATAAAGGTGAGACCTTTGGACGCGAGATGTGGATGAGTTTATTAAAAGTAGTATATTATATTATATTATTATAATTATTAATTATATATTAAATTATAATTAAAATTTATAAATATATAATTAATAAAAATATTTTAGTAATTAAAAATTAAAAATTTTTATTTTTGGTAATTCAATAAATATTCATATAAATTAACTTTATTTTATGTAAAATATTATTTATGTAATATAAATTATTTTTGGGATTGTTTGCATGAAGGAATGTTTATGGTCACGGCCATGTATGTAATAGCTTTCGTATTACGCTGGATTCTCAGTATCACAAAAGGGGTCGGGGGCCTCGCAGGTGACCTGCGGGTGAGTCTTTTGTCCAACGGCAAACCAACATCAGGCGCCGCGCGCGAATCTTAACCATGTGATCCAACCAAAATACCCAAATCATCTGTCCTCTACGTCACCGTCAGGTAACCCAATCACCCATACATAACACAATGGCTTTAGTTGAAAACTTTCATTTTTGTTTTTAAATTTTTGGAAAATTCCTCAAAATTTCTCTTTCTCTCACTCGCTCACTTTCGCGCTCCCTCTCTCTAGCGGATCCAAATCTGCGTTTTCTCTTCTCTCAGATCTCCAGTCGGATCTCGGACCCTGGCAGGGGTCAATCCGTTTCTGCGTGACCGAATCCGGAGGCTCCCCCCTCTCTTTCTTTCTCTTCTCTCTCTCTCTCTCTCTCTCTCTCTCTCTCTCTCTCTGTTAATTCATTTTTTTCCGGCGATCTGATTTTTGAGAGCTTCTTCAAAGCTGGACTCAATCATGAATCCGTTCTCCTCCGGCACGCGTCTAAGGTGAGTTAAGTCGTACGTGTTATGTTTACCGTTTACCGTTTTGGTTGGATCGAGTATTGTTTTGGCTTTACTCGTCCTGTTTGGGAGCTGAAGTTGTTCAATTCTGGTTATTATAGATTTATCTATATATATATATATATATATATATATTTTGAATTCTTAGTTCTAGAGTTTGAGATTGGAATATGCAAATTGGCTCGAGAAATACGCGATTGGTGTTTACTGCTATTTTCTTTGAGTCTATGGATTTGGATTAATGGATGCAGAACCGAAGTTTCTTTCTAAGGACTTAGTTTGTATTGCTATTCTTTAGATTCATGCAATTTAAACGTGGACTGGAATGCTGGATTGAATCTTGAAGTCTATGTGAAATGTAGGCAATTTTAGGCTCAAGCACTGCTAAATACAATTGAGCGCAAATGTAACAAGAAAAGTCGGGAGATGATGGAGTGAATCTTGATGCTTGGATAAAATTTCTATTCTTTTATTGCTCCAAAGGGCAACCCTTTACATCTTTTTTTTTTTTTTGGTCCAAAAATTTCGGAAATGTTTACTGTTTAAAGATTATGCAGTTTGTTGCTAATGATACAAAAATGCAGAAAAAAACTGATGGAAATTAAGTGAGTACGTTGCATAATTGAAAAGGGTTGTATCATTCTTTTTTTATGTATGCAAAAGTAATGATATGGCAATCACATCATTGAAGAAAAAGAAGAAAGAAGGGGAACCGATGACCTGTATAATGTAACACAACTGGCATGCTAAGAGTTACATAAGATGAGCAAGTGTACTTCTTTTTCTATAGCATGTTGTAACGGGTGCACACTACCCAACTTCCACATTGTTGAAGAAGAAGGGGATCTTGGGTCATATAAACATGGGCACTGCACACCCCAACAGGTTGCCTTTTGGGGAGAAGGTAATGGCCCGTGACAAGTGGTATCAAAGCCTACCCCTATCCGCCGTGGGACCCTTGACTTGGCGCGGAATGCTGAGAACCCCCGGTTTCACCGGCTCGGTGCGTGTCCAAGAACATCGACGAGGACGTTGATGAATTCGGTGTGGGAGAATGTAATGAGTGCACACCACCCAACTCCCACATTGTCGAGGAAAAGGGGGATTTTAGGTCATATAAATGTGGGCACTGCACACCTCAACAGGTTGCCTTTTGGGAAGAAGGTAATGGCCCCGTGACAATGTGCTTTTGTGAAGCTATGAGTTCCATCAGTTCAAAGCTCCATGCCTCAGGATACCTACCTGAGTATGACTCCGCAAATACCCTTAACAAAGCCTCAAGTTGCTGCATGACCAATAGCACAACAAAGTTTTGCTGGCTCTTTGTTACTTCCAATGAGTGATTTTTGAGATAATGCATCCACTAACCCAGCTGATACTGCATGATGATAGTTGCTTAAAATTTTCATGTTGATGAGGAATCTATACTGTTAATTTGTTTACTGTAAACCATGCAAAGAGGCTTGTAGGACAAGCTGATATTGGAATGAGGGAAGATTTTTGATTGCTAATTGGTATTTCCATGGTTTGTAGCTTGAGAGTGGTTTCCAATTTTGTCTGTTGCCTTTGTCTTTGGAGAATATTATGCTACCATTGATGAAAACATCTTGTCTTGAGAGATAATCAATAGCCCTATATGATGCTGAATGAATGTTTAATAAGTTGTATTATGATCTGAAGACCTCTGCTTATAGTCTGCTGGTGACTGAAGCAAGACTTCTAGTATAAAATTTGTCCATGTAAATGTTGCTGCTTGGTGTATAATTATTTTCACATGCAGAGACATGATTCGAGCAATACGTGCTTGCAAAACGGCTGCAGAGGAACGAGCTGTTGTAAGAAAAGAATGTGCTGCTATCCGTGCTTCAATTAATGAAAATGATCCAGACTATAGGCATCGCAACCTAGCGAAACTCATGTTCATTCATATGCTTGGATACCCAACACATTTTGGCCAAATGGAATGCCTGAAGCTAATTGCATCAACTGGATTTCCAGAGAAGAGAATAGGATACCTTGGTCTCATGTTACTTCTTGATGAAAGACAAGAAGTTTTAATGTTGGTCACAAACTCATTAAAGCAGTATCCTTTTTGCGGTACACATTCACTGTAAGAAATGTATGTTTTCCATGTGCTTTTTGTGTTGGTGTTTGACGGCATTGTCAATGATCTGGTACTCTTCTGATAACCTGGGTATGAATGAGAAAAATGGAAGACTCCATTTACTGTTTTATCATCCTTAACTTATTTGCAGAGATCTTAATCACTCGAATCAATATATTGTGGGACTTGCTCTTTGTGCATTGGGAAATATCTGTTCAGCAGAAATGGCTCGTGATCTTGCACCAGAAGTGGAAAGGTTGCTGCAATTTCGGGATCCAAATATTCGAAAAAAAGTGAGTCTGCTATTACAAGAATATTATGGTCTTTGGGCAGCAGAATTATGAATTGGAATTTATCTTATTTCTGTTTTTAATTATTTTGCATTAGTGAGGGGCAACTGGGAGAAAGGGGTGGGGGTTGGGGGCAGGTGGTTTGACCCCCATTGTTTGCAGTGATTCAATTCTTAAAATTGTCTAGACTGTAAGATCAAAATTGTGAAAATTAAATTTACTTGCAGAAAAAATTGCCATTATTTTTATCTACTGTTGAACTGTTCTCCAATTGGAGGATGAAGATGCCTTCAATATATTCATGTAGTTTGGTGTTGCAATCAAAATTCACACCTGCAGTTTGATATAGTGATAAAATTTCATACCAAATTGTTCTGTTGACATTTATGTAAATGCTCTCATCCTCACATGAACTTCACAAAAATTCATAAATCATCTATCTAAACTCAAACTTGGTTAGGACACAGTACCCATTGTGGCAATGCTTGGGTCCATGCTAGCTATTGGGAAATGTGCTTTTATAAATACCTTTTGATTTCGTGTGGTTTGGTTGAACTTCAATATTTTCTTATGTCTTTTAGTGTTCTGATGCAAATTCTTAAATTCTTAGCAGACATAGTAACACTAGAGTGCACTACCTTCCTCTCAGAAAAGGGAAAAAAAAAAGAAAGAAAGTGAAAACCTTGAATACAATTTAATTTCATTCAAATAACCCTTTCATTGTCTCCTTCTTTAAGAAAGGAAAAAAAAATTGCAAATTGTACTTGGCTTTTGTATGTGAAAACCTACATTCTGGAGCAATTTGTGATTTGATGCATATTTATTTGGCCCATACATCAGTAAATGCTTTTTGTTCCACATTCCTGCAATTTAACAGTGCATTGTTGAATATAGGCAGCATTATGCTCGATACGGATAATAAGGAAAGTCCCAGATCTGGCAGAAAATTTCGTAAATTCTGCTGCTGCCTTGCTTAAGGAAAAGCATCATGGAGTCTTAATAACTGGTGTTCAACTTTGTACAGATTTATGTAAAGTCAGTCCAGAGGCCCTTGAATATTATAGAAAGGTAACTTTACATGGCTATGCCTTTGATTGCTGTACGAAGAAACAATTGCTCCCAATGCAAATTAGTTTTTCCTTTTCCACATTATCATTGCTTTCTCATTGAAAGTTTGCCTAAATTCCATCTTCTGGAATCTCTAGGTTTGGTCCAAAGTAAGTTTCACATGCTGTGAAAGAATCTCAACCGTAGAAATCCATATTTTTATCTGAAAAATACCAAAATATAGGCTTTACTCACCGAGTTAATACTCTCAAATTATAATGGTGTAGATGGTTTTCTAGTCAAGCAATAAGTATTCAAGGTGTTAAATTTGAATATGAGTATCTGTTTGAGAAAGGAACCCCACATCCTTTGATACTTGCATGTAAAAGAAGGTTCTTCTATGTAGCAACTTAAGCAGAGATTTTTTTACTTTCTAGAATATATATATGTATTTTTTAACAGAAGGAAAAATATTTCTTAATCGTAAATTGTCTTTGTTATAACATTGGAATTTTTATTATAGAAATGCACGGAGGGTTTGGTCAGAACACTTAAAGATGTTGCAAACAGTCCGTATTCACCTGAGTATGATATTGCTGGCATTGCGGACCCCTTTCTCCATATCAGATTGCTTAGGCTTTTGCGTGTTGTAGGAGAAGGAGATGCTGATGCAAGTGATGCTATGAATGACATACTTGCACAGGTCAGTTGCAGTTTTTGATATAGGTGTTCTGTTGTATTTTTCCTGTCCTTTTGACAAAATTCTGGCATATGCTGACATTTGAAGGTGTGTTTTGTCTCAGTGAGGGTGAAGTAGGTTTGGTTGAGGATGAAGAGAGTTTTAATAGGATCAATTATGAACTTATCAATTCTTCTTGGTTTGTATAATGTAAAGCATATGACTTTCCATAATGTAAAACTAATTCAGATCCAGCTATACGTGGTCATTTGTTGATGACTAAAAGGAAATTTTTGAGTGCAAAAGGTGGGATGAATTCTCACAGATGACGGAACAGGGCATATGGAGCTTCTTTGTATCTTCACTCATATTTTAGATTGGGCTTCCTTTTTCGGTTCTTATATTGATTTTTCATGCCAATTGATAATACTGCTTTAATTCCAAAGAGTTGGTTTTTTTGATAAGGAGACAGGTAACTCTTGATCTGAGTTGAAGCAGTTTTAACCAAATTGTTAAGGTTATTGGCCAACCTTGAAATTTGCACGCTCATTTGTTTTAACTGTATTCAAGACAATAGATTTGTTTAACTTGTTGCTTTGTCATCACCTTTTATATTACTTTATGTGCTCATCGTTCCTTTAGTAATGTATTTCTTTATTTTTTTTGGGCAAATTACTTTAAAAACAGATTAATTTTAATATTTTTCTTTTTGCTTGGCACTCACTTAACAGGTGGCTACAAAGACTGAGTCGAACAAAAATGCAGGGAATGCAATTCTTTATGAATGTGTTGAAACTATCATGAGCATTGAAGATAATGGTGGCTTACGAGTGCTTGCTATAAATATATTGGGGCGATTTTTGTCAAACCGTGACAACAATATCAGGTTTGTCATTTTTTGAGTGTAGATCCTTGCAACATTTTGGTCTGCTTAGTATTTCGTAGTCAATCAAAATCATTTTTTTTGTGTAGTTTTTGAACATAAACATTGTTGGTAGTTGCAAATGGGATATACAGCTTGCTTGGGGATGGAAAAATCTAAATTCAATTTTGTCTCAGGTATGTTGCACTAAACATGTTGACGAGGGCTGTTACTGTGGATGCTCAAGCAGTTCAAAGACATAGGGCAACAATTGTGGAATGTGTAAAGGTACATAGCTTGTACCATCCCTGGACTCTGTTTTTACCAGTAAATCATTAATTCTATTTGTGGGAATTGGCTTGTTAATGCAAATAATTCAGTTCTATCAACCTCTATTATGGACTCTTTTCTCTTGGTGGGCTGTGGGCTGTTGCTGTTTCCTCCACCATTTCTCTTTATTACTCTGCTTGCAATTTTTGATAAAGGTGAGTTTACATTTTGCAACTTGAGAAGCTTGTGCTTATCTAAGTTTCCTTCCAGGATTCAGATGCTTCAATCCGGAAAAGGGCCCTTGAACTTATTTACCTTCTAGTGAATGAGAGCAATGTAAAGCCTCTAACAAAAGAGCTAATTGAATATTTGGAAGTAAGTGATCAAGAATTTAAAGGGGATCTTACTGCAAAAATTTGCTCCATTGTTGAGAAGTAAGTTTTGCATCCATAAAAAGCTGTATGAGAATAGATTTCTTTATTTTTGGTGCTTACTTGATTTGGTGGAACTGTTTGTGTGCAACTCTTTTTTGAAAAAAATGTTAAGTTTTAATTAGTGTTTGCCTAGGCTCTTTTCAAGTTGTGTCTAGATGGATAGAAGTTTTTGCTTCAAATTGTTGTCACCTCTTTTGTTTGCAATGTATTGATATAGTTTTCTTTTTGGTTCTGTAGGTTTGCTTCTGAGAAAATTTGGTATGTTGACCAGATGCTCAAGGTTCTTACTGAGGTAAAGATTGGAATATTTTGTCTGTCATTGTTGTTTTATTTGTATTATTGATATCAATTGGAATTTTTTAAAATTGTTGAAGGTCTCCAGGAAGCATTTACCCACAATATGTGGGTAGAGATATGAGTGCTATTGTGTTTGCTGTCTCACTTTTCAGCACCATGTAACCGTGTTTGTTATGAAGAGCCTGATATTCCTTTAAATTTGAACCATGATCCTTCTATAACCCCATCCATGTTGTTTTTGTGACCAAATCCTCTTTTGTGTTTGGCTGGAAAGATGACAGTCTGGACTCTCGAATTCATGAACTTGCATGTGCAACAAATTTTGCACTTTGCATTTCTTATGACTTTCCCGGTGGTTTTTCAACTTTGCATTCATTGTTTACCTCTCTATTCCTTTTGAGGCAAAATTTTCTAATATACTGAATGCTTTGCTTCTAGCTTTATCCTTTTCTTTACATACTATGTGACATGAAATTTACCTGGATTATTGCTTCGTTACTGTAAATATTTAATGCTTCAGCTGTGGTCTTACATTGTTTTGCCTCTCATATTTTGTTTACCTGCTTCTCCATTGTTTGTTTAACAAAACTGTGAACAAAGATGACTTGGAAAAAAAAAATTATATACATGGTATCTCTCCTGAGCTTAATTTCCAAATTGCATGACATCAATCAATGGATAACTTTAACTTTTTATCTTTCTTGGAATAAATTCCTGATCTTTATTTTTTTTGCATAGCAGGCCGGAAATTATGTAAAAGATGAAGTATGGCATGCTCTAATTGTGGTGATAAGCAATGCTTCTGATCTACACGGATATACTGTCAGAGCATTGTACAGAGCATTCCAAACATCAGCCGAACAGGTATTTCTTTTCACTTGGCAAGAGGCATACTTTACAGGGAATGCAATCATCTTTTGCATTTAGGTATTATATCCTTGGAAAAGAATATAAGAAGAATGTGCGTGAGTGATCTATTCTGCTTTTGGTGATTTCTTCTCTTTTTGCCAACTATTTTATCAGGAAGCCCTTGCTCGAGTGGCAGTTTGGTGTATTGGAGAATATGGTGACATGTTGATCAATAATGTTGGAATGCTTAACACAGAAGACCCTATAACTGTAAGAGTAATCTTATTATGCATAAACTTAAATTGCTTTGCTGGTGGTCGTTTTGCCATTGGAAGTTTTTTGAGCAGGAACATAACAAATGGGCTTAACTTGATGTTGGTCCGGAGTATGACATGGATATGATATGTTGGATAAAACAAATTTTCTTTGACAATGATTTGGTGAACTTTCTAAGAATGTTAGGACTGCTCCCTGGATTTTTTTAAACATGTAGAGTATGTTGCTAGCATGTGGAATTGTTTTGAAATCAATTATTGGCTGGAGCAAGATGGGATTGTCTTTGGCTTCTGTCATTTTCCCTGTAGTTTAGCATTCACAGAAATTCATTATGAAAAACTGATCACGTTGATTTCCATAACAAGCTGTACACTTTCCATTGACAAAAGAAAACAAAATGTGCTTTACACTGAGTTGGCCTTCTATGATACCATTGCTTTATGAGACCATAACATAAGAAACTTAGCCAACTGGGTAACTGCTAATTGCTAGTTGTTTAATTACCCATGCTGTTTAATATTGTATGGTAATAAAAGTGGAATGATTGGACTTTTTGTTGACCCATATCTTCTTCAAGCTCGACTATTCTTGCATAGAGCTGTGGCAGAGTAGCTATTAATTTATTCTAGTGGTTGGAAAGCAGTGGTTTATGACTGATGGTTGTAAACATTTCTCTCTCTCTGTGTTTCGCACACACACACACATGGAGACACTCTGTGGCCAGCTAAATCAAATTTTTCTTAACAGGTAACAGAGTCTGATGCTGTTGATGTCATTGAGATTGCTATCAGGCATCATGCTTCCGATCTCACTACTAAAGCAATGGCTTTTGTTGCTTTGTTAAAGCTATCTTCTCGGTTTCCATCTTGTTCAGAGTAAATTATTGTCTTTTCAACTTGCAACTTAATAACTCTTGGTGTTTGTTGATTTCAAACATACTATTTCCTGTGGCCTTGTCATTCTATAGTCTGTGCAAAGTTTTGGGCACCAGTTAATTTTACCATTGAAGTGACCTAGTTAACATACTATTTTTAAGTCTCTAATTGCTCTGCTGGAATAGATTAATTGAGCACTGGTTCATCATCTACTTTCTAAATCATAATTGTCCGAATGTCTAAGGTCTAATTATATTTAATGTTTTAATAACTTTCTAGGAGGGTCAAGGACATTATCAGCCAGTACAAAGGAAGCCTTGTGCTTGAATTGCAGCAAAGATCTCTTGAATTTGGTTCTGTTATTGAGAAGCATCAGGATATTAGGTATGAACTAAAAATTTTACAAGCTTTAGCCTTGCACACAACCAACAGTTGCTATAATTTGGCTGCTGATGGACGAGTTCATGCAGGTCTGCACTCCTCGAAAGAATGCCTGTTTTGGATGAGGCTTCATTCAGTGGAAGGAGGGCCGGTTCTTTGCCTGCAACTGTTTCAGCTTCCAGTGGAGCTTCATTAAATCTTCCCAATGGAGTCATGAAGCCTTCTGCAGCTCCTCTCACAGATCTACTAGATCTGTCAGATGACGCTCATGCAACTAGCTCTTCTGGTGGCAATTTTCTCCATGATCTTCTTGGTGATTTGTCACCAACATCAACACAACCAGGTTAGCTCATGATCCATTGAGGCCTAACTTGATCATTTACTTCATTAAAACTGTAACTTTTTTAGAATGCAGTTACTTTTTCTTGTTTAACTATCTTTTTAGGCAACCCCAAAGGCCATATTGCTGATGATTGAGTGGCACCTTTTGGCTTATCATTCCTGTTTGATCTGTAAGAGGCAATAGTGTGGATTTAGTTGTGATTGAATTTAATTTTTCCTACACATATGATAGTGGAGCAGGTCCTTCCATCTTGACCCTGAAATGTAGTGGCACTTCCAATATATTATAAGTGGGAGAAGTAGTAAAATGATTTCATGATAGACTTGTAATGTAAGGAGCTTTGAGTTGTATCACGATATCTTTCCAAACTGTCTGTTTCTAAAAATAACAAGTGAAACAAAGTGGAAATGGCAAGGATTTGGCACAACCACTTATCCCTCTTTCTTCTGTTGAGATGGTTTGGTGGAAACTTTGTGCACAGTTCTTAAATGGTATGCAAGATAGTGCCAGAAAACTAAATAGCCTAGAGAAGCTTTTTTGAGAAAAGCCTAAGAGAGAGACTTTGTGGTATGGTAATACAAAAAAAGGGGTGTTCCTTGCATGAGTCTCCCACACTTTGGGGTGAGGAAGGGTCAGATATAATACTACCCAAATCAATCTCAAGGTACTCTTATTGGGACAGGCACAGAATGATCTATCCATTTAAAAGCCTTTTATTTCATTTCCACCCCTATATCCCATGGTAGAAGATGAGTTAGTTGGAACATGGATTTAAGTTTCCAGCAGTTCCAGGCAATTTCTAGTCATTTCTGAGCAAAGTGATTACTTTGGATGACTTCATGAGTTGGCTTCTTTATATGTTTTTGACAATTTGAGAATTGTTAAAGCCTTCATTCTGCTGGGCTTCAGTCTGGTTGACCCGCTAGTCTTTTAGACTCCATTTGTATCCATTATGCAGTTAATTCTTATTTGGAGTAATGCAGATTTGAATGCTGTATTTCCAAATGGAGAGGGGAAGCAGAAATTATTTTAATCTCCTGTCAATGTTACAAAGGCTATTGTTTGTTTAAAAGTTACACAAATTCTGACATTGGTTCCCATTTGCTATTTTAGGCACAGGCCAGGCTTCACAAGCTGGCACAGATGTTCTGCTAGATCTCTTGTCTATTGGCACAATGCCTGCAAACAGCTCGTCTACACCTGATATTTTGTCATCTGGTCAAGATAACAAGACAGCAAATGTCATATTGGATTCACTTGCATCCCCTCCGCCACTTTCAACACAAGTCACTTCTGCTGGTGCGGCTTCTATGATGGACTTGTTGAATGGCTTTGGGCCTGGTCCTTCGAAATCTGGTCAGGCTTTGTTTAAAGTAGAAATTCTTTTGCTTCTTATTTGCTTTTGGAGTATTGACATAATTTTTGCACCTTTGAACAGAGGATAATGGACCAGTTTATCCATCTATAGTTGCATTTGAGAGCAGCAATTTGAGAATAACATTTGACTTTTCAAAGTCACCAGGAAACCTTCAGACAACATTAATCCAAGCAACTTTTACAAATTTGTCACCTAATGTCTTTCAAGATTTTATTTTCCAGGCGGCAGTTCCAAAGGTAATTCCAGATGTTGGTTAAGTATTCTGATTTCTGTGTTGCTTTTGCGTACAGTCTCTATCTTTGCTTGTTATTGGATTTTCCAAGCTGTGTGGCTCTCTTCTCTACTCTTTTCTATCATGTTGATGTTTTCAGTTTATTTTAGATCTTACACTTTAAGGTGTTTGTCCTTTTTGTAGTAATTTCTGATATATAATCAACTGTCTTAGGTGGACCTAAGAACCAAGAAAAAAAAGAAAAGAAAAGATGGTGATCTGTTGTCCAAATGCGGTGTGGAGAATTAATTCCACATTTCTTTGATTTGACATTCTAATATCTTTGTGTATCCAATTTGCAGTTTCTACAACTGCATTTAGATCCTGCTAGTGGCAACACAATACCTGCAAGTGGTAATGGGTCCATCACACAAAGTCTGAGAGTTACTAACAGTCAACATGGGAAGGTATATGCCATTTGTTCTTTGCAAAATGGATTATATTCCTTTTTTCTGGATTTCACAGCATGACTTGAGTTAGAAGCTATGCCAAAATAATGTTTTGTGGTCTAATTGTTCATTTACCTGGGATGAGCCGTGGAATTTGGTTTTTAGTGCATGAAATCTAGGAAATTCCTTTCAAATTGTCGTGAAGTGGTGATCAGAAAATTAGTTGCTTGCACCGTATTGTTTCTTCATTTTATCGTTAACATTTATTAAATCACATCTAAGGTTTCCTTTTCGCCTTCTCTCCTTTATGTGTTTTGAAGGCTCTCTGACATTCCCCCAAATCTCTTATTGTTTCCAGAAATCCCTTGTGATGCGCATAAGGATAGGTTACAAGATGAACAACAAAGATGTGCTGGAAGAAGGACAAATTAACAATTTCCCGCGTGATTTGTAAGTTAATTGGTCCATTAAGACTTGCAACGATGCCCATGTACCAGCTCTATGAATTTTTTTGTCGGTGGAGAAGTTTCTTCTTGCTGTTTGTAGTTATACTGAAGTATTTTCTTTCCATTGATCATTTTGCCTGAAGCATGGCCTGTAGTTGGTATGAGATTTTGCTTAAGATGTGACCGGTGTCTCACACCATTTCACGATTCGTTCTTCCTTTTTCTTCCTCTTCCTTTTCCCTAGGTAATTTGTGTACATTATTACAACCGTCTGTACGGCATAATGAGAATGTGAGAATTGAAGTTTTCATTTGAGGCTCATAGGAAAAAGGGCTCTCGTATCATTTTGGAACTAGATTCAGTTCATTGTCGATTTATCAACTTAGCAGTTATGTTCAATCTCTCTCTCTCTCTCTCTCTCTCTCTCTCTCTCTCGATCTTAATTTGCTACCAGAGGAAGATTCTCTGGTTATAACTGTTACAGGCAATGAAGGAGTAACCTTGAAGCACTATAAATACTCCTTCCTTTGATATCAAACCCAATCCATGTGTTAAACAAACAATAGGCAAACCAACAATTAAATTGAAAAGATATATCACATAGACATTCAAGGTCACATTGAAGCAGGAGACTTTGGAGGTTAGAAAAAAAATAAAAAATCATTCTACTCCAGGCTCCTGACAGGAAATTGGACGGAGGAGGCTTTCAATAAGAAGACTTCAGGGTAATCTTCCCATTACATTCAAGCCACTTGTAAGTAGCATTTTGTGCGGACTTGATGACAAGAATTGGAGCTATAAATCATCAGATGGTCTCGTTAACTTGTTTTTAGGTTATAAGGGAAGGTAAAGAGAACAGGGTTACTAGAATTTAAACAGAACCATACAAAATTTTAATAAGAGCATCCCAACTAGTTATGTTAAAGCCAGTGATCATCTACCACACTTAATTCTTTAGCCCAATTAGGTATCGTTGTTAGTCCTAGAAAACAACCACACATCACCACTGATGTGCTTTTCTTACACAAACAGGCCCGGTTATTGGGCCGAGTTCTACCCCCACGGGCGTGAAGTGCACGCCAAGAATAACCGGGGGGGTGGGGGGGATCCCCCGAAAACGGCCGAAAAAAAACTAAAAAACCGAAGGCATAAACCCTCCAACGGCGAATCCACGCACTCCAACTTCTCGTATGCTTGTGAGCTCTTTGCGATTCACTCTCCGCCGTTCTTCTCTGCTCCTCTTCACTAAACCCTCCTTCCTCCGCCGCCACCTCGCCGCAGCAACCACCATGCTGGCCTCTAACCGGAAAGACGAAGCGTATCTGAACGCCGTAATCCCTAAGCGCGTCAATCTCTTCGAGTCCATCCAGTCTCGGCAGCTTGCCCATCGCCACTCCGTCCCTCACGATCCCATCAAGTAAACAAATAAAGCGTATTCAAGTTACCTAGATTTGCTTACTGTTCTCAAATCTTTATTTCTTTGGGCTTTGGCTGGTGTTAGGATTACCTTGCCGGACGGGACCGTGAAGGAAGGGAAGAAATGGATGACTTCTCCGATGGACATTGCCAAGCAGATTTCAAAGAGTTTGGCGGCTAATGCGTTGATTGCTGAAGTCAATGGGAGCTCGTGGGACATGAATAGGCCGTTGGAAGAGGATTGTAATCTTGAATTGTTTACATTTGAAAGCGATCTTGGAAGAGACACTTTCTGGCATTCCAGCGCTCATATTCTTGGCCAGGTACGCTATATATTCGTAAAGATTGTAAATTTAAAGAATCGCCCTTTTTTTTATAATTTTATTTGTGATAGTTGCTTACTGCTAATACGATTAAGATAAAATGAAGTGTTTATTGATCGAAAAATTTGTGAAGTTTAATAGTTGCACTGCCAACTGCAAATGAGCGCTAAGAGCTTGGTGGCTCAGCTTTAATTACATGTTATTTATTTGTAATTATACAATAATATTAAAGACTTATTTTAAAATTGGTATGTTCTTTTAATTATTTGCATTAATATTATAAAGTTAAACGATTTGTTCATGAAGAGCTCTTAGGCTTGATAGGCTCAATTTGTCTTGGTTTGTTAGCTGAATGACACCAATGCTGGGCTTCTTTTTAAATGAGCTTAGTTTGGACATGCAAAAATTGGTGTCAGCTTGATTGCAGCCCTATTCTCCTCCATAGCTTACATGGATATGACCCATGTATGCCACAATGTTAAGCTACTTTTGAATCATTTTGATCCAATTTAACTGATCTTTGTGTGATGCAGTCGCTTGAGATTGAGTATGGATGCAAGCTTTGCATTGGACCCTGTACCACAAGAGGGGAGGTATGTTTAGCTATGTGCTCTAACCTTATTTGCATGCAATTTCAGGGACTTAATTGTTTCACTCTGATTTCTTGTGTAAATTTTTTATTATATTAATCTGATATGTATAAGCCCTTAGATGTAATGACAAAGTTGGTTAAAAACTATTCTTGGCTTTTAAGTGTTCTCTTGTGTTTTGGATTGTGAATTGCGTTTCTAGTGATAAATTTGGTTTTCGTTTACTTCTAAAGAAATGTGCCATTGTGCTTGTAGGGATTCTACTATGATGCTTTCTATGGAGAGTTGGGCTTGAATGATGATCACTTTAAGCAAATTGAAGCTGGGGCAAAGAAAGCTGCAGGGGTATTGCTTTTCTCCATGCATTGATGGTTCAAAAATTAGTTCATGATTGCAAGGACTACCCTAAGCTCCAATTGATTTTTTTTTTCAAATATTTTCATCTTGCAAAATCTGGTTAGGAGTGCACTCGAAGGAGGATCCTGAAGTTCAGATTTCTAAAAAAAGTGAATACATGTGAGAAAAGGAAATTAATTTTCAAACTTTTTTTTGCAAAGAGTGAGCAAAATTTTTGTTACTTTTCAATTGTTAACAAATTTATTTTGCTTAAAATAGTTGATATTTCACAGCACCTTTTGCCATATGCATCAAATGGCTTAAAATGTCTAGATGTTTTTGATGGGGGGCAAGGGAGTAAGGGATAAACAGTGAGCTACTTCGAATCCTTTCCCTTTGGTTTGAGTGCTTGTTCAGAGAGGTGTATGTCAGCTAATATTCTCTGCATTCCAGGAAAAGCAACCTTTTGAGCGCATTGAAGTGACAAGAGAGCAGGCACTTGAGATGTTCTCAGACAATAATTTCAAGGCAAGTTTAATTGCTTCATATGTATCTGTGAATCAAATCCTTGTCACTCAATGCCCTCTTTTATTTTAATTTCATCTAATTCTCCACCTTTTTTCTTGCCTCAATATGGCTATGTTCAGGTTGAAATCATCAACGCTCTTGAAGAAGACAAAACCATAACCGTTTACAGATGTGGCCCATTGGTTGATCTGTGTCGAGGACCTCATATACCAAATACATCCTTTGTGAAGGCACTCAAATGTTTGAAGGTGGCATTTGGCTGCATGTTGAATCTTATACAATCCAGCATAGTGAATTTGGTGCATTTAATTTACAAATTTATAATTCCAGGCTTCATCAGCTTATTGGAGGGGCAACAAAGATCGTGAAAGCTTACAAAGAGTCTATGGGATATCCTTTCCTGATCAAAAGCGTTTGCAGGTGTTATGGTTTTTCTGCATTTATAGTTTTTTTTGGTCCTTTACATTTTTTTAAAGAATGTTTTAGTTTCTGCCCTAGTTCATGAAAAATTTACAGTGTAAAATATTTTCCCTTGTCCTGGTGTTCTTGGCATATGTGACATTCCAACTCTTATGAAGGTTTCTGGTGAGGTTCACAGTGTCAATGATCTTGTGTATGCTGACATATGTTTTGTTAGTGCTTCTGTATGCTTGATGACTGGATGTGATAGTGCTTATTTTAAGTAGAAATCAAATAACAAAAATGCAAATATTTGCTTGGCTATACTGAAAATGAGATGTTCTCTTTGCACCACAGTTTAGCACGAGTGCTCTTATTGTAGAAAGAGTGTTTATTGCTTCATGTTTGTTAGTTGGTACTGTATTTGATCAACAGCAAGCAGTTAGAGTTGAATCAATCTGGCAAGAACTTTCTCGTGTAATTTACAGGAAATTTAGGCAATTCCACTTTTTCAGGTAGAAAACTTTCTTTGATGTCCAGAGGTTGTGTTGGTGGTATGAAGATGGCGAGCCTAATAATATTCATTGCTTTTGAGTGGCTTAATCCTTCCTATAGACGTCAGTTTTTTTGTTTTCCAGGAATACATCACACAACTCGAAGAAGCAAAGAAGTATGACCACAGATTGTTGGGCATAAAGCAGGAACTTTTCTTTTGTCATGAACTCAGGTACAATGCCTTGTTAATTTTACCTATCTTCAAGGATTGGATATTGGTGATGTGATATTGATCACTTATATCTTTGGGATTACAGCCCAGGAAGTTGGTTTTTCCTTCCTCATGGGACTCGAATCTACAACAAATTAATGGAATTTATACGAGCTCAGTATAGAGAGAGAGGCTATGAAGAGGTTAAAAGGCCAATTATTATTGTTATTTTTTTCTAATGTCATGTCAATAAGTCATTTCTTAATTTATGAAATTTTGGCAGGTTAAGTCTCCAAATATGTATAACATGAAACTCTGGGATAAGTCTGGCCATGCTGCAAATTACAAGGAAAATATGTTTGTACTTGAGGTGACGTTCTTATTATTTCATAGAACAGATTGATATGTATTGGAATAAAAACCTATAAGATGATCTACTTGACAATCCAAAGCACTTACAATATCAGTTTGGAGAGATTATGAAGGAAAAATGATTTCTAATGTAAGTTATTTATTTATTTATTTATTTATTGATAGTTGAATAGCTATGTTGAAAATTAAAATAGCCTAACTTGTGCTATTTCTGCTTGCTCGTTCCAAATCTTTCATAAGAGAATTTCTTTAGATAAAACTGACTAACCACAAATTGGGCCCAGGCTGTGCTATACTTAACAAGCTTTGTAGCAAATTTGCCAATGACAAATAATTTTGCATGCCTCCTGGAAGAGAAACTATAATTGCAGTGTATTTGGATGCAGATTGAGAAACAAGAGTTTGGACTAAAACCAATGAATTGCCCTGGGCATTGTTTGATGTTTCAACATAGGGTCCGTTCATATAGAGGTAAAATTATTTGTATCTTAAACTGTTGATGGTGGCTTGGTAGGATAAGAGATGGGATTTGAGCTTTGGCCAGAAACATGTTTATGATTTTCACACCCTTGGGCTCCTTGTTTCCTTCTGTTTCTTTTTTCTCTCATTGTTTTGGCATGGGGGATGGGTTGGGAGTAAGGGATTGATAAGGGAGGCTTGGCAGAGAAGTTTTTTTGAGTGCTGTTGAACTTAAAAGTCACTATCTGGGCTTGTCAGTCTGCTTGACCTTGTGATAAAAAAGGGGGCATCTCGGTGCTTGGAGCTTCCACAGTCTGGGGAAAGGTCAGATGTGCCTGGATTTACCCTTGTTTTTAGTGAGGGGCCTTTTCCACGGCTTGTAGCTGTGAACTTTAGGTCACAATGGAGTAAACTACTGGAACACAAAGGCTCCCCTTCTTGCTTGACCTTGTGATAATATGCTGAAAATAATTTCTGTATCCTATTATTGCTGCTTCTGTGCTGCTTCTTTTCTGCTACACAAGGCTCAGCCAGTGATCTTTTCAGGCCTTGTTGAATATAACTATCAGGCAGCTGTGCAAATATTCATTTGTCCTCTGCTTGCTGCTTGAATTTAGGACATAATTCTTCTCTTTGTGGTAACCATTTAGATCTCCTTTTCTGCTATGTTTCGGCATCGAGCATGCTTCTTGGTGTATTGCACTTGACAGAGCCAATGATGACAATACCTTCCAGCTCATTCAAATGAAAATAACATGCAGTAGGCTCTTTGTGTGTGGCCTCTTTTCCTAACTGCTCTTGTTCTTGTCTTTTTTTTTTTTTTTGGACATTTATGGTGATATGTTAAATAATTAACCCTTAAGTTCTGTTGGTATCATTGTGGGCAATAAATATCTTGGCTTATATAAGCTAAGTCCAATTTGGTGGGATAATTGCGTAGAAGTTTAAGGTGAAAATTGGTCGATGTAAACTAACCTGGTAATTAGTCTTGATAAAAGAAAAAAATGGTGATAGCTATTTATTATTTGGACTTTTGTTTATTATGCTGTTTGTGCAAATGATGTTAATGTTGCCCTTGTTGGGATGGAAAGGAGGGAGGGGCAGTTATTGGTAGTCTCCCCACTCCCAACATTCCTTTTCCTTCTGTTTGCCTATCACTCACAAACCCAGGTATCTTGTTAGTCTTGTTATGTTTGTGTGTGGGCTGACCAAGAGATTAAAAATTAATGTTACTATGCTTTTTGGATCCATTGGGGAAGACTTGTTAAATAGTGATTACATTAATTCTGATATGCCTTGGTACTTTTGAGTTATTGTTGTATTGTTGAATCTAGATATCACGGTCTTGCATCATTATTTATTTTTTGGCTTGGTTTTTCAGAACTTCCTCTTCGTCTAGCTGATTTTGGGGCCTTGCATCGTAACGAGGCCAGTGGTGCACTTACTGGATTAACACGTGTGCGAAGATTTCAGCAGGTATTGTTCTAGGGAAAAATGTCTTGTGGGTGGTCAGCATTTTAGCCCTTGTGGTCCAAAGTGTTCTTTGCCACTTATCTAGGTCTGCCATTAATTTTGGTCTTTAATCAGTTGGCTTTGTGCTGTATTGAACTTTATCTTATTTCTTGGCTTGAAGTTCCTTGTTCCTTGAGCTTTTAATAACACTTGAACTATCCAAGTGCTGGATGCCACTGTATACCTATTTCTCTTTTCCCAGTTCAGTGTCCTTGCTCCTCATTACTTTGCTGTTCTAGAAGCTTTCTTTCATTTTCTGAGAATTGTATTCCTTGTTTGGTAACAGGATGATGCTCATATATTCTGCAGGGTGTCACAGGTGATTTGAGTTAAATTGATAGCCACAGAAAGCTGCATCATGTCTTTTATGTTGCATGATCCTGATTTGATTTTTGTGCTATGGTCTCCAGGTGAAAGATGAAGTTCGGGGTGTCTTAGACTTTGTTGATTATACATATAAGATATTTGGGTTCACCTATGATCTGAAGCTATCTACGGTATAATGAACTTCTGATCTATGGATTGGTTATGCACTTTATGCTCAATTGACCCCCCTTTTTTATCAAATAACTGAATAAATCTTTAAATGATGGAGTTGTGCAAACGAAACTGTATAAACTTGACAAGATTATATTTAAATCACATTTCAGTATTTCAGCACTGAAACTTTTCATTTAAGGCAAAGTCAATGGCAATGATCTATTATGGTCTAAGCTTTATTTGGATGACCGTGGCTTCATATGTAACTAGCTAATTTAATATTTACCTTGCATGAAGACTTAGATAAAATATGCTACCTTGAGAAGTGTTGTTACTTTTATCCTGCCAAATGATGAAACTAGTTGCATAAATAGATATCCGTTATACGTAAGTGAGTTCAACTGGTACAGTTTGTGAAATGCAGTATGCTTGAATTCATTATATAATTGAGTTGGTCATTTATATGTTCTCTATCTCCACCTCTCTATCATGGTGGCAGCACCACTTTTGTCTTGATATATTATTGCATCAGTGCATGCATGTGTGCTTCAAGCAATACCTTACCCAGTATTTGTTCTGTAGAGGCCGGAGAAATACCTAGGAGACTTGGCAACATGGAATAAAGCCGAAGATGCCCTTAAAGAAGCATTGAATGAGTTTGGCAAGCCATGGCAGGTAATGTTATGCTCAGTCACTTTGATAATGTATCAGAACTTTTTGATTGTAATTGGTTCATATATCTAATTACACTTTTTCGTGTTGATCAAAGTGTTATGATTAAGTACTTGCTGCAATACTAGTTGCAAATGTTTTTGTCAAAGTATGCAAACATTACCGATGTGGAATTTCCTTATTTGTAGCTTACTTTCCCATCACAAAATCAATTGAACAGAGGCTATATTATTTAGGATTTCAGCTTAAAGCTAGCTCAGGATGCTATAACCAAGGCTTTGTTGTGGAGAACACAAGGTGTCACTGATCCTACCCATTACACATGCTCTAGCCTAGAAAAAATTGATGAAGCTTGGAGTTATATGAATGTTAGGCCTATTGGGTAATATATAAATGAAATTTTCACCCACAGAGGAGTGGTTGGATTGGTAGGATGCCAATGAAATCCTTATTGCAGGTTCCCCCCTTATGACCTCTAGATAATGTGTTTGGCTTATGTTTTGCAGATCAATGAAGGTGATGGTGCTTTCTATGGACCTAAGATAGACATGAGTGTGTCTGATGCATTGAAGAGGAAGTTTCAGTGTGCCACATTGCAGGTTTATGTCATTGCATATGTTCTTGCTCTTCTTGCTGTTGTGTGGAAGCATTACAGAAATATCAAAGTAATGAATCATACCATGAATGGTACCTGTTTTCACAGCTTGACTTCCAGCTTCCTGCTCGATTTGAATTGGATTACTCAGCCGAAGATGAAGCGAAGATAGAGCGACCTGTCATGTTACACAGAGCCATTCTGGGTTCTGTAGAGCGCATGTTTGCTATACTATTGGAGCATTACAAGGGCAAGTGGCCTTTGTGGCTTAGTCCTCGTCAAGCAATTGTCTGCCCTGTGTCTGAGAAATCCCAGCCATATGCACTACAGGTTTGTTAACTCTATGTTCTAAACCTTGGATAGATATTACGTTGTGACATGATTAGTGTTCCTTGAGCTGTGTATTACTTGCATCTTGATATCTAATCTGTTGTAGGGTTCACTGACACCATGATCTCTATGGTTGATTGTTTCTGGGTCATGTAATTTTCTGTTTTGGTCAAAATTGTTAAATGACTTTTTTTTTCTGGTAGTTTATGTATTATGGTAATCAATTTTCAGTTTGATAAATTCTGTTGTCATATGCCAATAGACATGTTTGTATACATTTTTATTTCATATTCTGAAGTGAATTAAAACTAAGAAACCCCTTTTCTTTTATAGGTCCGTGATCGGATTCACAAAGCTGGTTATTATGTTGATGCTGACACAACAGATAGAAAAATTCAGAAAAAGGTACCATTTATAATTTCTGGCATTGAGTTCTTGCAAACTGTGTATGTGTCTTGAATCATTATTTTTTTCTTGTCTCATATATGAAATGACTATGCATTATCATTACCAACCAATGCAATCTAACACTAGAACAAGCAAGTTGCATAGTTGTTCTTTTGGAATTTCGAGTGTCTCCTATAAAATGCAGATAACAACTAAAACCTGTTACCCATGACATCAACAAGATCTACTATTAGATTCCTGATACTGTTTATAAGTGGTCTGTGTGAAGTCCTCTCTTTTTTTCAGTCAGAAATTATTGTGCATTTTGTAACTTCCAAGTTGATTGTCTTTTGTGAAAGGACCATCATTGTAGTACCCAGCCTTTGTTCCCTTTTACCAGTCCATATTAAGCACGGCCTTTGTTCCCTTTTATCAGTCCATATTAAGCATTGAATGGTTGATAATAGTAGCAGATGCATGCAATTTGTGTTGAAAGCCGGTGCAGTGAAGCTTGTTAATACCTTTTGGCTTCATGCAGATACGGGAAGCTCAGTTGGCTCAGTACAATTACATATTGGTTGTTGGTGAAGATGAAGTCAAAACTGGACAGGTTCTATATAATCTAGAGTAATTGAATATGTGCATGACAATATATTGTCTGAGAGCTTAGAATATGGATTTTAACTGGTTGAAGAGTCAACTAGATTAATCAGAAGCAGTGTCTTGTGGAATTTCACTTTTTAAGGGGATCATCTCTGCGCCACATATGGGGTGGACCGATATTATTTTGCTGTATAATTGTTTCTCATTTGCAGGTGAGTGTACGGGTGAGAGACATTGCCGAACATTCTGTAATGAGCCTCGATAGCTTGTTGGAACTCTTAAGGAATCAAGTTGCAGCTTTCCATTAGGCGGAAAGTCAAATCATCCCAGCGCTGTTCCTAGATGTGGAAATTGGGGTGCTTGAAATCTTATACAAAATTATTACACTTGCATACTATTTATTTTTACAAATTTTGTGAACATCACTACGCATTACCAACTATTGATTCTTAGGTTCATTCTTCATTTAATGGAAATGAAAATTGCTTCTCTTTTTATGTGTATCTGAGCATTTGATTTTCCAAATTAGATAAGGTCAGAGTATTGAGGGGGGAAAAGGGCAGAAGGAAAGCAAAATCAAGCGATGTGATTATTGTTTTGTGGATAGCTTAAACTCATCATTTCAAATGTAGTTTCAAGCTTTTGAGCTTCTGGAAGTCCATGAAAGAAACAGATTCGAAGGGGACTATAATAAGGGGGGAAAGTTTCTGATGATTCTATTTTCTTCTATTAACATTTTATTTTTTGGAGATCTTTTTCATAAGGCTTGAGAGCGTGAGGGATTAGTCGCATGTTGTATAGCTCAACAAATTTGATCCTTCAAATTGTAATTTGTAAATCCAATAATGAGGAGGGCCTCTTATAGTCTCTTCTCTCGCTTTTTATTGGGACACTCTTATATTGTGAACACATAACGGGAACTCTTTTTCATATTATTGTTATTTTTTGATTATAATTTTTTCTTAAGACTTGCATATAAGATCTCTAAAATAGACATTTTTCATTTGAGAAAAGTAAAACCATGCAAAATCCCGTGCCGCCTTGGCTCATTATGGGGGGGCTACATGCTACAAGTAAAATTTATCTCCCTATTCGCCTGTGCCTTCAAGAACTGGAGTCTGCCAACGTCCGATGCTTGTTAAAGCTGTTGTACAGAGTTGGACCATTTATAATGGTCCTGAAGCCACCAGCATTGCAGGAGGCTACTGCTGGAATAGAGTTGAAAGCAAGGCATGGGCGAAAAAGTACAAGGTCAAGTCTCAACTTGAATTTCTCTAGCTCATTTAACTGCCTCATCTGATGTGACTGGATTCATGGTTAAAAGGGCTCGTGAATAAATATTTGAGGGTCTTAACGAAGGATATGTATTCTTTCAGGATTTTCATTTTACTAGGATAAGATTTGCATGAGAAAAATTTACATTGCAGGTGGCAGGCGACACTGCGTTTGCAGTTAATTTGAACACGATAGGCAATAATGTCGTTTTAGCTGTGGCCAACGCAATACCATAATAAATTTTAGTAATTATTGTTATCATAGTACTGTAGTCACAATTGCAGTGCCGTGCGCAGACTTTCCTTCATTTTTCACGGACTGTGAAACGGACTGGTGATCACCAAATCACCATGAAGCAACCTATGTCGTTCATCCATTAAGCTTCTTGCTCCATGTATTCATTTAAAGTGATGGAACTGGAATATCTGTTTTATATATGCTAGTAACCTAAGTAATAATCTACGAGACAAGGACTCCAGTAGCTTGCACAGCCATGATACCTCAACACTTTTAGTTGCAATCATTGACTGATGAGACTGAAACTAATAGTCTTACAATGTTAGACCTTAATAATCAATCCCCTTCAACCCTACACGAGCTGATGCTAGCTAATAATTCATAAAATATCACTCAAAAAATCCATTATTGTGTCTGCTCATACTACTGATTTAAATCTTGGTGGGGTTGAAACTGCTGTTTACGATAAGCTGAAATGGAACTGCTACTCTCGCCCACCTCATGTTCTGGCCTATAATCTTCATCGACCTCTTCTTTGGCCACCTTTTCCATTCCCACCAACTCCATTGGCATCTGCAATGATACGTAGTCAGCTTGTGGATCGCAGTAAGCTGAATCTGGTTGTGGGTTTGTTGGCACCACCGATGGAAGCTTGGAGAGCAGCGCTTCAAGGCTGCTCATGGAAGGTGTGATCTTGAATGGGACTTGATTGAAGTGATCATAGAACTCTGCTTGGGGTGTCATGGCGCCTTGATAATGCCATGTTTCCGGGGTGCCGTATCCGTCCACCTTGAAAGGGAATGCAGAAGATGATGGGTGTGGCAACAGCACACCCGGAATACTTTCTATGTAGCTGAATTTTTTCCTCAGTAGAACTACATAGCTGAGGTCTTCAATTACCTGGAAAATGCCATTGAAATGGGAGGAAGAAAATCACTCACATAACATCTATTGTGGTGACCATGAAGGAAATTCCAGAGCTATTGTAGGGGGAAATTGAACCTTGTGAACAGCTCCTAGTTGAACAACACCTTCTCTTACAGCAATCAGGGCTATGGTCTGCAAAGATATTCAAATCAAACTATGTAGAACCGTTATTTTGTAGTTCCCTGGTTTGTGTTATTTCAGGAAATAGTATATGTACCTTTATACCAGACTGGAACTGGGCCTCCCATGTCCTAGGATGCTGCAAATTAAGGACAACTAGATCTTTTGCTGATCTAGAAAATTTTAGAATAAAATAACCAAAACTAACTAGTACGGATGTAAGAAAGAGTAAGTGCTTGCTTACTGTGTCTGCTGAGTTGTGCCATGCTGACAAGAAGTTGATTTGCTGATCATTTGGTTCTTTGTATATCCACTTATGACTATGATCTGCAGCAACTTTGCCTATCAATCTGCCCCATATCGGAAACCAAATGCGATGTAGGAGACCGATTGAGACCAAGCTAATTCAGATGAACTAGTAGTACTATTCCAATGTTATATATATATTATTAGTTTTGTAGGGCTTCTTACCCTTCTCCATAGTTGTAGATTTCATGGGACATCTTGAAGAAGAGGTCTGGTTGCAGCCCTTGGTATTCAGAGTTGCCATAAACAGATGAGCTCGGACAGTCACCAGAGTTAATCTCAGTAGTTGAAGCAGCAAAGTTGCAGAAACCATCCTCCCAAACCAATATCCTGGCAAGCAAGTAATTAAAGGCCTAATATGTTTGTGTAATAACCTCTAGAAGGACATCAACATAGCAAATTATATGTCTGATCCCAGTGTCTGATCACAAAATACAATACCAGTTCCTTCTGTTTCCTCTTGACCTGTCATAAGCTCCTTGGCCATCCCATCTAGCGATAAAAAGATGACTTTAGAACACATACAAATGCGAAAGAATATAGTATGGATTGTGACATCTTAATTGCGTATGCTATGTAATGGGAAAGAGGAGACGACGTTTTGGTCCTTTTAGCCATTGAACAAAGCAAAGTATGTTTCTTTTTTGAAAACCAAAAGTAAGTTTCTTTTTAGCTGATAGGCTTGATATGGAAATAGGTCTTCTTTCTCTTACTTGGGTGGTGGGTAATTCCTGGGCAGGATCCTCCAAAAAACAGCATAAACCCACTGAGAGTTTTCATGAATGCACAAGCTTCTCAGTGTGTGTTGAAGGAGATGAGTAACAGCTAATGGACTGAGATGTTCTTCCATGATCAGCTTTCTCCCTCTTTCTCTCTCTCTCTCTCTCTCTCTCTCTCTCTCTCTCTCTCTCTCCCCTTTATGGAAAGAAGGCGAACCCCAGTATCTTATCCTTCTTTATATAAGCCTACCAACAAAGAAATCTCAGAATTATATACCCATTTTCTTTCTTTCTCTCTCTCTTTTATTTATTTATTTATTTTTTGAGCGTGGTAGTGACAGTGTAAGTAATTAATCATGCTTTAAATTTTACCAAAATGATTTCTTAAGGCCCACCCTTTTGCCTTCCTGGTTCTCAGAGGTCATCTTTATCGATCCTCCGTTCAAAACTAATTTCCAGCAGTACTACAACTGCAGTTGTGGTACCTTTTCGTATCCACCAGCGTATCAATTATGATCCGGGAAATATCAGCAAGACTCAACCTTGATATTCTTTAGTTTCATACACTTCATCATGATCAGTCATGACCCCAGAGTACTTTCCCGCTTCTAATTCCAATGTCCGTTCATTTTCCATCCTTTGTTACCTCTCATTTCAGTCCAAGGTAAACTTTCTTATTACCCTCCTCTTCCTTTGGTTAGGTCAAATGTAAAGAAACATTTGTGTCTTCCTTCGTTATTTCTCGTTTTTTAGATAGGTCTTTTTTGTTGTTTTATTTTTTCCTATGTTAAAATTTAACGTATAATTTATTACTGAAACTCACCTGATAACTTTAAATTTAACTTTAATAATTTTTTAAAGCTTCGACGATTTCCAAAGTTGCTAGAGTTCTTCCTAGTGTGTGTATGTGTGCGTGTCCTAGTTTTGATTTGGCACGTGGCAATGATGCCAAGTCTTCAAGAGCCACCAAATGGTGAAAAAAATAATCTCTTTAAGGCTTCACTGGTGTACAATTACTTAACAGAAAAAATTTTTCAATTCGTAAGTCCCTAGAATAAAAGAATATGATCGTATTAATGGATTTAAATATGATATCAAGATTTCGAAATTGTGGCTTTCATGTGGCCAACATGTGAGGCTCGTTCTGCCATACAATATAGGATGGAAGTATATTTTTCTCATCAATCAGTGCTCCAAGTCTCTTGTTTTGCCCGTATAGATCATGCAAAGAGAAGATTAAAAAGCATTATTATCCGGAAAAATATGCATGTTTGTGTTATAATGGTAAAGATAGTTATTAGATTAATATACAACAAAATAATTATTTCATTGATTAATAATATAAATAGCATATTAAATGTGTATTAAGGACAGTAACCAACGCATTAAATGGTATAACACATACTACCAATTTTAAGAGTCTGAGCTTAGGGAAACCCATCATGGGGATCAAGGGTTGAGCACAAAACATTAAAATCACATGGCATGTTACTGACTGATGACTTATCTGATAAGTTTTCTTGTGAACACTCAAGGTGGAGGCCATATATCTGTGCAAATTTCAGGAAAGAAAAATACCTTCAACAAATTGATATTAATGGGACTTTGAAAATAGTGTGTTGGCACATTGATGCATATGATGCTTTGCATATTGTGTGCTTAATACCTACATCACCTTTCCATTGAACCGGCGGCCAAATTTATTCTCAGCTGCAGTAAAATTTGGGAATCCCCTCCTCTTCTCTCTTTTGATGTTAATTTCTTCGAGCGTGAGGAGAAGTTGCACGGACATGGTGGCCAAAAGGTGCTTTCAGAGCTTTCAATTCTCGTCTCCCTGACACCATGAAAGCTTGACAGGTCACTAAGTTTTCTTTTTGACCGTCTGTTAATAGAAAACTGTCCCTTCATTACCACATATAATCAACTTATAATTTACTGCACAACAGAAAAATGAAAAACTTATAATTCTCTCGAAAATCCATGAGTCTCGTTAGACGAACATAATTAACTTGATGCCTTCTATACATGAGTTTACACTGCATTACTATGACAACTAGATATTTATTTGTAATTTTATTATTAATTATATATACATACCGAAGGTAATTAATAGTTGTAATGAGTCAATATATAAATTTATCTGATATGTATTACCGTATCATATAAATTTTTTTAAACCTATGCGTAGAATACTCACAGTTTCATGAAAAACTTTATATGAAATGATGCAACAAAGCTCATTAGGTGACATCCAATGGATAAGAGTTATATTTACATTAAAAATCTAAAATTTAGGTGGATGGAGGTGTAAATAGAAGATAAAACTTATGCAAACCTCACCTTGGGGTGAATGGTTTAAGCTATTGTTGCGAAGGAAGAATCGCCCCCCTGTTGTATACCTTAAAGGTTATTAGATCTTGTAATGGACAAAAATAAATCATTTATTCACATCAATATGACATGCCATTTAATAAAGATATCTTAGTAAATGCTTTATATTCCTATCGTTTCTTCTCCATGGTGACAGGCAGTCGTATGTGCTGCATATATTTTCCCTTTGGCTTCTTCTTTTGAATGCAACTCCATTTGTGGGTTTTCAATGGGTTCTGTTATTTTTCTGTAAAAAATTGGGAAAGTCTTTGTGGACACAATTTTATAAACACAAGTAGAGAAAAAGATTCTATACTCTATAGATAATATTTTATATAACATAAAAGAGTTTTATAATGATATAGTAATATTCATATATTTTATAAAATGTTAATAGTATATTATAAAAGATTATATATATATATCTATATATATGTATATTGTATCTATGAGACTGTGTTCCTTTAGTTTGTCCCAAAAAAATTTTGCCTTTTCATAAGTATACGGTCAATGTAAAATGGTAAGAGTTGGAGACAGAGTCTGATGAGGTGATGTGTGCAAAAGAAGTATGCTGGCAGTCCAAGAAAATGAAATTTGGATTTTATTGGCGGTGGTGATGGAATGGTTCTAGGTTCTAACCAGGGGTCATACAACATTTTGGTTCTTTGCTCTTTTTTAATAAAAGATCCAAGAATTTTATATGGGGTTGGAATTGAAGAGAAGCTTGGCATGAAACAAAGGTATGGCACAAGAGTCTTGGTCAAGATAACATTTTCTGTGATGCCCCATCCCTTTCTCGCGTCAAGGATGTGGAATCTCTGCTCTCCCCCATCCTCCCTCAATCCCATTGAATAATAAAATAATGTTTTGATCCAACAAGCAACCAAAAGAATTTCTTTTAAAAATATGCAAGTGATTTGTATATGCGAATATGAGGGACTACTAGACAATATCAGCTACAATATCTAATAATGCACACTCAAAAGCAGGCAAATCTTTCAATCTTCTTTATGTTTATTTTAATGAGAAATGTTGGGTATGGGATTGAAAGAATAACAGAATATTATGTAATATTTTTGGACCAAAAAATGATGATGAGTAAGGTTAGATTGACTCTTTTTTTTTTTTTTTGTCTTAAAAGAAACAAATATGCAAAGTACAACTAATTGACTTGTTTTTGCTAGGAAAATAGGTTGGTGATTGAATTAATGATTGTGTAGCCCTATATGTGATTTCCAATGATCTAAAAGTCAGTGCTCCTTAAAGTGATAACCTTTCATTAATCATGCATAACATTATAATAGGGAATCTACTTTTTCCAACAAGAACATGTTTTATGCGACTTCTTGTCATACAATAAAAACTTGTACAAATAGCTTTGTATTGATTTAGAACATGAAGGGGAATTCCTAAAAAGTGCATGGTTGAACATATATTTAAAGATTAGAATTGAAAAAACAAAGGAAAAAAAAAAAAAAGGAAATACAAGGTAATAAGCTCTTGCTATCTATTAACACGACAGGACACCGGAATATTTGAAATTTTTGGGGTACAACGTTATCTAATTTGACTCTCTCTTTTTGAGTCGAGTTAACTAAGTTAGCTCAATCAATGCACAAGATATAAGTGAGACTTGATTAAAATAAAAAATATTAAACTGATTCGGTAAAACATTAGATTGGTGTTTCCTATATTTTAAAAAAAAAAAAAAATTGGAGTAAATTTAGCAAATACCGAAGGATGTACATTTATGAAAGATGTATAACGGAAAGTAATCATACGATGATCTCTTATAAGACTATATACTCTTAGCTTAAAAAGGGATAACGTCTGACCATAAGGTACATCATTTACTTGCATCCCTAACAGTGGCTGTTAGGGCATCAGAAGATCAATCATAGATAAAGTGGTTGGCCAGAAATATATGGAAGCTGGACACCATGACCTTGCATGAATGTCATTAGCTAGCTAGCCCTCACCAGTTAGTGCTCGACAAAAGAAAAAGAGAAGGAAAATAATAGAGACATTGAGCATATATATAAAGTCAAAAATGCCATACAGCTTGTTTATGATCCACTAATGTACGGATATATAGTCAAGCATGGTTTATCACTGTGGAAATGGGTGAGAGAGAGAGGGAGAGCTAAATGATTACCACATTATGTTTGGGAAGAATTAACAAAACAGATTAAATATAGGAAAAAGGGACAAATAAGGAAGAAAAAATTTAAAAAAAAAAAAAAAAAAAGCGCAGTTAAGACTCTAGTTCCTCGTTGTTTTTCGACAAGAATTACATTTTGGACCATCTCACCAATTGGGTGTCTCTGTGTGTGTGTGTGTGTGTTCCCAATATAGCACTACAATTTTTTTATAGCCTGCCTACATTTAGATAAACACCAAGGCATCACGTAATGATAATGCATAGAATTCTAGGTCTAGAACGCCTATGCAATAGCCTATTAAGTCACCTTCCCTAGCCTTTGCATTTGCCTTGCCAAAAACTTTTTCACACAGCCAATTCATTCATATATATATATATATGTTGGTTTGAACTTTACATTGTATGACCAATTCATATATGTTGCGAGAAAGTCCTCATGATAACATTTTACTCAAAACCGGAAACAACCCTCAATCTACCATGAACAAAGGGAAGCTGCTTGTCAGTCTAAATACCCATTATTCACAACCCAAATGTATCTCGCCAATTTTTGGTCACATGGACATTGATTGATCAGCTTTGCAGATCATCCACCCAAAATAGTCATTCTATTGGACGATCCTGATGAGGGTGCACATTAATTTCCGCTATTGTGGATACAGATGTTTACCACGAAGTTTGCACTCAAAGGCCCTGTAAACATTTCGTCATATGAGCGTCTCTCCCTCCTCGTGACCCATCCCCTTCACAATATCGTCATCCATCAACATCATTAGCAAAGTTGCCTGCTTGAGTACCACTTGACCAACCCAAGGCCACAAGTTGTTCAAAATGAGTTGCTTTCGTACTTTAGTCTCATTATCAATATTTTAAATAATAAAATTTTTGTACTAAAAAAATTTAATCAAAATATTACTCAAATTTGAGCAGGTGTTTAGATTCCTGATTAAAGGGGTGAAATGATAGGAGCCATGCAAAATTGATTAATTTCATTCCTAATTAATTTGTCATATGGAGTTTAATTTGGAAATTATATGTGAGAACATGATTAGTACCATTGGAAGATTCCAGTTGTTAAAGATGGTTAGCTTGGGGTCCAATCAGAGAGCCATGATTGTCTACGTAGGCGTTGGACAAGGATTGTACCTTTTCGTGGGTGTTTGCTTCCTGGAAATGACATGAATAAAAGTCCTTCATGAGCTGTTAAATAAATCAATAAATAAACGAGAGAGCCATGATTGCACCCAGTTTGGGTGGGGATAAGCTTTTGGTGATGTGCCTACAGGGAACTGAAAATGACTCAATCATAGAGATGATGGAATAGGCATCTAAATCACTGTCTTTGAGGACAAACACAACTGGGATCTGTGGGGTACCAAGACAGGGACGTTTGATCATTCACCAAGAAAGTGCCCCCCCCCCCACACCTCTTCCTTCTTATTATTCGTTTAATGACCACAAGCAAGAATTATTAGATTGAGTGACTTTCATATTTTAAGTGTTATTTTATTTTATTTTATAAGAAAAAATTCTTCCAGATAAAATTTAGAAATTTAGAATGGTTTTACCGTCAATATTATTATTATTTGAAATATATTTTATATTTAAAGAAATTTAAATTTAACTTATGATCTTTTTACGTCAAAATAACACACATAATATAAAACGTAAAATTAATAACTTAAATCTTATTCTCTCCGTCTTCAAAAGAGCTACCAAATCCACGACAACTTCAAGCATCTTCCCCCTAACAACCAACCATAGTGTGCCTAAAATTCTTCATAATTTATATTTCTCTATTTTAGAATGTCCCAACAATGTCATTTCAGTGTCAAACAACAGCGCTGGTACCTTGCCATTTATTTTTACCCCCATCTCTTTACAGAAGGGATTGCACATGGGAGCATGGCCATTGTGTAGGGCGAGATGCTTTTTGTTCTCACTTCTCAAAAAGACTGTTGTTTGATAGTTCTACCTCTGCACAAAAGGAAATATACCCATCACGTATATGTGCTTGGATACCCATTCAAATCAATTTCTAAATTATATGGGCTTGCCTGTGATACAGTAGTTTTATTCAATTGTGGTTAGTTGTTGTGGCTAATGTGGATCCAATTTCTTACCATATTACAACTTTAGCTGTGTTTACAGGCAAGATTTAAGCCCCTAGTCCATGCATATTGATCCAATTCCTTCATATACATTTTAATCATATGCAATAAGAGTAGTTCTTAATATTTTCATCAACTTTATACTTATTCTCGACATTAAAGTTCAAGACGTTTAGAATGAAAATTTAAATTCTTAATCAATAGAACGCTTAATGAAAACCAATAATAATATAGTTGACCACTTTATCTTAGCATGATTTTATTAAATTTGCGGGCCACCTTTTTAAGTGGAGCATAGGCTTTGAATATACGCAACTCGCACCCATCTCAATACTTTCTTTCTACTGTTTACTGTCCAAAAAATTTTGGGCTGGCTCTGGTGGATTCCATTGATTTGGTTGGTAACAGTTGATTTTTCATTCAAATTTCGACTGAAATAGAAAACCAATTTCCCGTGGAATGTCTTGGCCAGATATAGGTACGGTGGATGACATTTTTATTTTTTATTTTTTTTTATTTTTGACAACTCACAATGTGGGTATCGGGTAAGCATGTTGACTCGTGTGACGACCCAATGTAGGTTAAATGACATCAAAAAATTAATAGTTGTAATAATAATAAAAAAAAAGAATCGAGTGAATTAACTGTCTTATTTTGTTTTGTTGTTAAAATTAATACATAATTTATTTATCAATTTTATTTAATAATTAAAATTTTTTAATTGACTAATTTCTTGACACACAAATTTTCTGAAGATATGAGTAAGTTATATATACAATTAGTTTATATATATATAGATAGATAGATAGATGTATGTATGTATTAAAGGCTTATAAAAAGAAAAAATCTCCAAACTTGAAAGAGAATAATGTTACAGCTTCGTTTGCCCACCGACTGAGAGATCTGATGATTTCTCAAGAACACACACGCCAAAATCAATAAGAATGGAACTAATTCTTATGATATCATATGATAATGATTTTTTTCAACAAGAAGAAAATGCAAAATTCAATTAAAAATGATCAAATTCATTTTTTTTTCTTTGATGTGTAGAGCCATTTAATTCTTAATATATGATATATATGGTAATGATAGCATATGTATATATCGGGATATTTCCAAAGTATGATTCTCGTAAAAGACTAATTTCTTATTCAGAATATCCTCAATGAACAATACTAAATGCTAATTGTATTAAGACTTCTATTAATTAAGAGCGATTTTTTTTATTAAGTGAAGTGTGAAGTTATATGTACTCAGGGCTTTGGTGTTTTGGGTTAAGGTCGTTGACTTTTTCATCAAATACAGATTGGGTCTATCATTCAGGCTAGGATGGTCTTAGGAACTCTAAAGAGTAAGAACCAAAATGATGGAATAAAGAACTGACCATGAGGGCTTGAGATGGGGATCCTCCCCCAAGCGAGAACACAAAACTCTAACCTCTTTCTTTCTTTTTCTTTTTCTTCTTTGTTTTGCATGAATCAGTGAAATGAAAGTGAGAAATGTACGTGTACAAGCTGCCAAATTGGTTACATAGAGTAGGCTGTGTCGTCTCTCTCGAGAACTAAATGTCAGCAAACCTCAAAGGGAGAGAGAGAGAGAGAGAGAGAGAGAGAGAGAGAGAGGTGGTGAATTCAAACTCCAAAGCCAAACGAAATTATATTCGGCTTAAGCTTAGTTTCCCAGCAACATCTTCAATCTTTATTCCTCATCCTCATCCTCTCTGCATCTGATTTCCAGTAGTTTTCAATAAAATATTCGACATGTGGCACGTGAATTCGGCTTCATTTGATCGAAATATGCGTTCATTTTTTGACAAAAAAATTTTGGTGATTATGAACTTTTGAATTAGAAATTTATTGTTCAAACTATTAAATAACATAAGAATTTTCACATCAAGAACTGGTGTTGTTAGGAAAAGTGTAATTATGTATATATATTTGTCTTTTAAGAAATTTGTTGGGACATCAGTTATATAAATGGAAATAACCTTTTTAATTCTTGTACATTTCATAATTTTTATCAGGATTAGAATTTAAGATCTCGTAAAACGAAAGTCTAATTTTTTTTAACTAATTGTTAACTTTTTTTTTTTTCAAAACCATATTTAGCATTGAAGAGTTGCACTTATTACAGGTGTTATAGATTCGATCGTTAGTCTTATCAAGTCCAGAGGGAAAATCTTACCTAAAAGATCGCTTGGATTAGCAAGCATGAAGCATGCTCGAATTCACCAAAACGTTTTGAATTGGATACATTGAGTACATCGGTATTAAGTCTTCACGGAAGCATCCCATCCACCGAACAGTTTGCGATTTCAAACTAGAGAAATTAGGTTTGAATTCACTAAAACTAATAGGAAAATTTATGAGATTTAATGTCATTCATATATTGCTTCAATGAGACAATACTGTCGAAAGTAATCATACGTAGTTTACAAGTATAATTAATAGTGAGAAGATACTGATGTCAGAAGTTAAAATAATTGACAATAGGTATAAAAATGTTGTTAATTTATCCTTTAAATGTTGCTAGATATATCTCATAAAACAACAACAACAACAACAACAACCGAAAAACTGAGAATTCTGTATCCCTTTAAGTCGATCTACTATTTACAAACTTTGTTTCACCATGAAATTAAGAGACCTAAGGCAAGCAAGTTTGGTAGGGACTAGTTTCTTTCTGTATCCCTTTCAAGCACAGAGGATTCTGTATCTAAGATCACGAAGGATCCCCATCAAAGTTTGTCTCTAATGCGTCACAATCGAGCATTGCTTGCAGTTTTGCCTCCAAGGCATTATAGTACATGCATCTCTCCGTCACCAAGATCTGCAGGTCTAATGAAGGGCTACTAAATGTACGGATACCAACCCATAATTTAAAACGAGAGGGACTGTTTTCGCAACTTGAATCTGTAACTCACTCCTCCAAGAAAGAGAGAAAAAGAAAATAATAATAAATAATAATAATAAAAAAGCTGTGGTCAGATGATGAGTTGAGTTTTTCAGCGCAAGAAAAGCAACACCCTCCTCATTGGTCAGTATGGGCTGTCCTCCAATTCTTGCACTTTAATTGAAGATTAGGACAATTCGTTGAATCCACCTCACCCCACCCACTCCACTTAGTTGTCAAAGACAGCCAACCACATCATTCTTGACTCCACGAGTTTAGGATTCACATTCACAAAAAAAAAAAAAAAAAAAAATTCCGTTTGCCAGTCTAGATAGCATCTTACAGTACACAAACACGCAATTGTTCTCCAGTTTTTTTCTTCAGATAATTCCTTTCAGATTTTGAATAGATCAACACAGTGCCTAAGCCAATGAGAATTCTTTAAAACTCATGTTTTGTGAGAATTTGAGAGTTACTGCAATTGCTTCCCCCACGAGATTTCTCTCTTTTTTCTTCTTTTTTTTTTTTCAAATTTAATTGGCTCAAACTAAGAGTAAGATACAAACTCGAAACTTTTAGTCTGAAAACCATTTCATTGATCTAAAGTTTGATCTAAGGTTTTCGTTGAGATAGGCCCCCGTCCCCCGTAAAGCTGTTCTAGCCCAGAAAATACAGAAAAGAAGCTATTTGCAGACTATGAACCCATTGTCGAATGTTTGGGCTCATGGTTTCTACCCTCTAGCCCACTCTTGAATTTTGAGGCGTATGGCTCGTGCGTATTGGTTCCTCAAAGTGGCACGATGGGCTAAGCCTGGTTGATTATTTTTTAACAAAAGAAAAGAAAAGAAAAAAAAAATTGTGCAAACATTAGGTATAATCTCGAAATTACCAAAATTAAATCTTAGAGAGCAAGATTCGGCCTTTTGGCTGTGGGGGCATTTTCAATGGGCTTGATTAAGCCTGCAACCATGGCTTCCGTAAGATTTGGTTGGAGGTGGACTCGCAGTTGGCATTGCAGAGTTTTCTCAGGGGTGTTCCCAGAACTCAACCACAGGTGAAAATCAGTAAGAATTGTTCGAGACTTGTTCCCACGAAATTTGGAACATCTGCGCGTCACATTTATGGTGTTGTAGATTGGTTGGCAAATCATGCTATCTCGCTGGATTGGAGTTTGAATGTTCTTCACGTGCCTCAAAAGAATATATGGTTATAAAACACCTTAAATACTGGACTAGTTTTCACGAGAAAAATTCTTAAGGGAGGCAAATCAAAAGTCTTTTTGTTTCTTGGATTATGATTTTTGGTATTCATTAGCTTATTGAGGCTAATATGACTCGTAAAGTAAGAGTTTAATTTTTTTTTAAAAAAAAAAACAAAATTTAAGGAACGAATTAGAAGAGTATAAATGCTTAATCTTCACTTAAAAATCTTTTAAAAAACACTTTCCTCTCTAGTCCCATGTCCCATGATAAGGAAAGTACTCTTAAAAAATAAAAATTAATATTTATTGAATAATATTCATATTTTTATAGTCTAATGAATGGATATACAATAAAAGTAAAATGTAAAGACAATAAAATATTTTTTTAAAAAAATAATCTATACTAGGCAATAATTTTTCCACATTTTCTCATACTTTTTGTGAGAAAAATTTTAGTTGACACCCGCACATGCTTTGCCCCTCGGTTTCTGTCATTTAGTTATCCGTATATAGAATTATACAATTGGAATCCTATTTTCTGTCCAACCCCTTTCTTTCTCACTAATTTTCCAATAAACCAAACAAGGTGTTAATGGCCATATGGACTTCTTCCAGTGAAAGCGGGCTGGAGGGCAGTAGACCTGAGGAAGAGTGGGCTAGAAGTCCTCTGGGGTATACTCCTACATCATTTGTCAAATAATAAAATTCATAATTACCTCAACAATGTTAAAATTGTTTCTCTAAATTTTGAATTCAAAATTTTACTGGGGTCTTAATTAAATTATGAATAAATAAATAAATTCATGATTGTAATGGTAAACTAAATCTACTTAAAACAATCTTTTTTGCCGAAAAAAAAAAAAACGGAATTGTGACCATGCACATGGAAGTAATCTTTTTTGTGGTTGTTTTCCCCCTCCCCCTCCTCTTTCGGTCCTTCCTTTTCAAGAAACCGAGTTGTGTTTTGTTTTTGTTTATATTTGTACGGAAGTATTGCACACTTCAATAAATTAATTTTTTGAGAAAAAAATAATGACCTTGTGATAAGTGGTATTAGAGTCAGTCTATTCCAAATCTTATATTCGCTGTTAAATGTTCTACTTTCAATAGTAAGGAGAGTACGCAGGGGAGTTCGGTCCACGATAAATACATTGATGGATTCAACGATAAAGAATACGACGAAGTCCTACGTAAAAAGAAGGATAAGATAAATATAAATACTGTACGAGCCATGGCTTTCAGGAGTCCTCCTCCAATACAAAAACACCCCGCAATATGCGTTATGCGTACGTCTTTTGTCGACGTAAAAGTAAGCAACACGAGAACTGGGAAACAAGGAAGAGCGCCGCATAATTCCTCTAAATTTTTTTAGTAAATTAAAGGATGAAAGCGAGAAAGTCACGGCAGGTGGGGGAAATAATGAAAAGCATCCGAAGCCAAATTTGTTGTGCGGCATCACAGTCAATGTGGCAGATATAGAAAACTGAGGAATAGGGCGTTGACGGGTTTTGTGGGCCCGTGACCTTTTTTTTTTTTCTTGGTTTGAAAATATATGATGTATAATAAAATTAAGTAGAATTTGTAATAATTGACATATAATATATCATTATATTTGTCTCATCTTTAAATATAATTGTTACTTATGTCATATTATTACACATTTTGTAATAATAAAAATTTACACCGTCACATGGCTGTCACTCTAATATCGGTCTCCTCTCGGCCTCCCATTCAAAGCAAGGGACCACGGCATCCACCTTTCCACCATTACAGGGATAGCACTATTTACTCTGCTTTACAACAATCGCACCCCGAGAGCCACAGAGAGAGAGAGAGAGAGAGAGAGGATGTTGGGAGTGGGATTAACAGCACTTATGGTGGCAATAGAGTTCATGGAAGTAAGTGTAAGCACCGTAAGCAAAGCAGCAATGACCAAAGGCATGAGCCAATTTGTCTTCACAGTCTACTCCAATGCTCTGGCCATTTTTATTCTTCTTCCCTCGACTCTCATGTACTACAGGTTAACAAAAAAAAAAAAATTGCAGACTTCTTATTCACACTCAATCTTACCCACACATGAACTAAAGGTACAGGGCTTTCAATTTCTTCTTAGTTCTTTTTTTTTTATGTACTTTTCTTGTAACAGGAGAAGGACCAGGCCAACAATCACAGTCTGTGTCATCTGCAGAATTTGGGTTTTGGCCCTTATCAGGTACCATCAGCGCCGAGCGCTCAACTTATCCCTACATTTTAAGGTGCTTGCTACTCCTTTTTCTTTTTTCTTTTTTTTTTGTAAAATAAATTCATTATTTTGAATTACACTTTTTTTTATTTTAGTTAAATTTTATTTGAAATTGTTTTTTAATATATAAAACTTGTCTGATTTTTTTAGAAGAGTTAATTTAAAAATCTCCAAACTTTAAATGTGTTGGACAGTCTCTTGTGCCGTGCCACAGAATTGGAAGCTCTAAGTAGGCCATTTTAGCAATCTTTGTTTTTGTTTTTTCCCCTCTTAATTCATTCGAAATGTCTAATCGCACAAGATGGGGTTCTGTTAATTATGGTTATGTTTCTCACCATTACTAAGTATGGGGATGGATTTTGTTGTGCAGTTGTTGCGTGCAGATGTTCTTGAATGTTGGAATAGCCTATAGCTCTCCAACACTATCCGCTGCAATGGTTGATCTCACGCCAGCCTTTACATTTTTGTTTGCCATTATCTCCAGGTAAAATGGTTTTTGTTTTTCAGGGAAACCTGATCCTTGTTCATGGGAGCGTTACAATTAAATAATTCAAATTAAAGAGATGTCAATTCAAACTAACCATAATGAGCAGAGTGTAAACTAGGGTCCAATCCAATGAGCTTGCTTTTTTCTTTTTTTTTTTTTGACATGGGCTCTATGGCCAACGTGAATAATTTCAGCTTTTAATTGCATGTCTGTGGTCTGATCGCTAGACCTGATTCTCAAAATCAAAACTCATAAACGATCTTCAATTATTTGTTCTTCAAAAAACTTACCAGTTCTCAAAATGATTATTAACGCATAATTCTGTATTGTACATGGTGATTAAAGGATGGAAAGGCTAGACTTCAGTTCCAGCAGTAGCTATGCTAAGTCCATCGGCACCATTGTATCAATTGCAGGAGCATTGATTATTACTTTATACAAAGGCCCGCCTATTACAAGCGCATCCTCTATGAATACTTCACCCAACATGCTTCTTCTATCACTGCCATCAAACTGGGTCATGGGAGGCATTTTCTGTGCAGCTGGTGCCTTAAGTCTGGCATTACTACTCATTATCCAGGTAAAACTGGTCAATATGTCATCGCATATTACATTCCTTTTTCGATTTAAGCTAAAGAGTTATATTACAGATACATGAAAAGTAGATGCCAGAATAGACACAAACTTATTATAACTACTATACAAAATAATCAATTGTAGTTAACGGTTACAATGGATCTATGTGTAATCTTGTGTTCATTTCATACGGCTTTCTAATTTTATTTTATTTTTTATTTGTAGTAAACTAAAACAATGACTCTTGATTGAACATCCAGACTTGGGTCATTAGGCACTACCCTGCAGAGCTGATGGTAACGCTGATTGCTTGCATCTTTGTGACATTGATTTCTGCTGCAGTCTCTGTAATTGTTGAGAGAGACCCCAATTCTTGGAGACTGAAGCCTGACATAGAGTTGATGGCTATTGGCTTCTCAGTAAGCATACACAAGACACTTATGCCTTTCATACGCTTTGATTTTTTTGTAAATTTTGTATTAACTTATGTGTTGCTTAATCTGTAGGCATTTTTTGCAGTAACAATTAGAAGTGTAGCTCATACGTGGGCATGTCTGAAGAAAGGGCCTGTCTATACGTCCATGTTTAAGCCGCTTGGAATGGTCTTTGCATGTTTCTTGGGAATTTGTTTTCTTGGGGATGCTCTTTATGCTGGAAGGTATCATTCTTTGCATAATAACATAAATGGTTAAAGATTTTCCACACGTATATGGCATCCATGCAAAAGAGAAATAACCTAAGCGCATGAGGTTCCTACACTATGGAACATGGGGAAAGAAACTTATGTCGTCAATGTCACAATTGAGTGACCTTATTATTATAGTAAAACTCACGTTTAGTATGATACTTTTTTTTGGGTTTTTGGCAACTCTATTTCTTATTAATGTGGTCAAACCATGTCACTCTACAGTGTGATTGGAGCAATTACAATCGCTTTTGGGTTTTATGCTGTGATGTGGGGGAAGGCACGGGAGGAGAAGATGGCCGACGACAAAGGAAATTCTAGCTTGGACTCCTCTGTTAAAGCCCCGCTTATCCAGAACAAAGACGTGGACACTACAACAGCTCTAGAAGGAACAAGCGTCTGATCCCAAATGGAATCAATTCTAATTTGGTAGAATATAATCAATGGTGCAAACGGATGGACACGGGACTTGGGCATGAGATGAACTTCTAAGAAATTATGTTAGGGATACCGCCTAAACACAGTTATAAAATATATATTAGATGCATTATGTACAGGTAATTTAATTATTTTAAATCAATTTATAGTTTTACAACATATAATTAATAAAAATTATGATGTTATAATTAATATTTGGTAAAAAAAAGAAGCTTTGAAAAAATATATTATATGTACATAAATATGATATTTAAAAACATAAATAAAAATATCCAATATATTTAGGAGAATAAAAGTATTCTTTTATTATTTTTTTATTACCAAATTATTCATTAATGTATTCATTAAAAATTATTATATGTTTGATTTGTATTTAATATGTATCTGACAACTAATTAAAAAAAAAAAGTTTTATGTGTGTGTTTTGAAAGTATTTTTAAAATGTTTTTAAAATTAAAAATATATTAAATATATTGTAACGTGTCAAATGAATGTCACATCCGATACAAAGGCACATGCTTTGAAAGTGTCGGAGGTTCATAGAGTACAATGGAAAGTAATAAAGATGACCCATTTTATCAAAAATGAAAATGTGGGGATTACATTGTGACCTCATGTCATCATTTAAAGTCAGAAAACATGCATAAATTGCCTAAAAAAAATAAAGGCCTTAAGTCCCTGAAATAATCTTTCGTAAAAATCTTTCCTCAGGTCCTAGAGTTAAACCGTGAAATATATATATATATATATATATATATATATATATATATATATATACCAGGGCGTGTCCCTTCTCTTTCCTCGCCATCGATTAGGGTCGATCTTTACCAAAAATGTTCCTTGAATTGCAGCGATGCATCCATTGGTTCATCGGGCAATTCAGTTTAGGCAGTACATTGTACCACTTCTTGTCGAATGCTTGCAGTCCAAAGAGGAGTTGTTGATGTTAGCCACATCCATCTTCAAGAGGAAAGAAGCAAGGAAACTTCGTGAACAGCAGAATTGCCAGATATTCCCATGTCCCATTTTGATTTGGACTCCGCTACCTGGGAATGACAGGTGCAAACGAAGACATTGGTACTGTGTGGATCCTTATATATATATAACAGATTTTTTTTTCTTTAATAACTATATGCTATATGCACATTTTATCACTTTTTTGTACATATTATTTTACTTATTTGTACGTAATATTTTTTTTTTTTTTATAAAAACGAATGATATTGGTAATATAGTCAATGATGTTATTTTCCATACTAAATATGCATGGCAAGCAATTATCTGTTGTACAATTTGCAGGTTTCGTAGTAAGGGGATGAAGAACCCATGTTAAGATTCACACCACAAAAAAAGTTGCCATTTTAAAATTAGAAAACAGCTCTTAAGATGTATATTCTTTTAGCAGACCATTCGTTATATATAATTTAAAATTCATAAAGTACATAATAAAATTAAAATTTATTTATTTATTTATTTAAATAAATTCAGAGAAATCGAATTGAGTCAGTGAAATTTTAACGAATATAGTAGCCTATTTGCAACCTTGCAGCCACATAACATTGGCACGTGATGCCGCTGATACCGACGAATAGAAAACGAAGAAAATAAAAGTTTGGATGGGGTTGAGCTCTCCACAAGACTCCTGGTATTCAGGGTTGCAAAATATTTCCATAAAAAAGGCAAAAGGAAAATGTTCGGAAATCTCCAACTCACATCCATGAACTGTGTGGGGTCTTAGACAGACAAGAGAAGAGAAAAGGAGGAGAGGAGGGAATCATGATGAAGATGGAGAAAAAAGTTGCACTGCCATTTTGTGTGGATGGTGATGGCTGAGTGTGCGCAAGTTGGGCTTGTAATAATAAGCAGAGCAGCCATGTTGATGGCATTAGCAATTTGATCTTTGTATTCTACTTTAATGCCTTTGCATCCCTTATTCTCCTTCCTTCTTCTTTGCTCTTCCACAGGTACTACCCTTTTACTCCTACATATATATATATA
>CM038610.1:7457840-7474034 GCA_021533255.1 Ceriops tagal | reverse complement strand
CCCCCCCCCCCCCCAACCCAAAAAAACAGAATTTTTCGGAAAGCAGAGTTAATGAGAATGCATTCAAATGTTGGTTTCAGGATAGAAAGACTGGACTTGAGAACCAAAAGCAGTCAGGCTAAGTCCATTGGCACTCTGGTGTTGATCACAGGGGGATTGATTTTTACACTGTATAAAGGTTGGCCAATTACAATCTTTCCATCAAGCAATAAATTACTAATTAATAAGCAGCTTCATCAACACCAATCAAACTGGGCCGCTGGAGGTCTTTTTCTTGCAGCTCACAGTTTGGTCCTGGCTATAATCTACAACATCCAGGTAGGTCCTCCCAAAATAGAAACATGTTAATCTCATCCTTTCAGCAATCAGAAGTATTACACCGACGCAGGTTTCCTAACAGAGTTATATGTGGACTCATAAAAATTATTACATCACACTTAAGTGTAATCACAACGAACAACAAATGTGAAATCAAGGGTCTTGATAGTTGCAACGTTACGTATGTCTGTCTTGCGTCTTCATAACGAAGCTTGCAATTGATATGGCTTAGCATATAAACTCTGAAAAACACGCTTAACTTCTTTTTTCGGTATCTTTGTCATTTTCAGACCTGGCTAATAAGGGACTACCCTTCAGAGCTAATGACGACGCTTCTTATATCCGTCTTTGTGACAATCCTATCGGCCATAGTTTGTTTGGTTGCAGAGAAAGATCCAAACGTCTGGAGAATAACGTCTGTTATTGAGTTGATAGCTATTGGCTACACTGTAAGTCCCTTGTTCGCTCATTTCTGAGCCAAATTGTACCCTCTTTCTCTACATACATATTTTCTTGATAAAATCACTAAAATCTAGATGTTGTACTTAATCCTGCAGGCAGCTTTTGCAGTGTCAATGAGAACAGCTGTTCATGCATGGGCATGTCATAAGAAAGGGCCAGTTTATACCTCCATGTTTAAGCCTCTTGGGATGGTTATTGCGGTGTTCATGGGGGTATCATTTCTGGGGGACACCCTTCATCTTGGAAGGTATATACTATTAAGATGTACTTAGATACCTGTCGTGTATGTAGATTTTTAGGCAAACTTGGACTAAATCAAACTCTAACAAATCATTCTAATTTCATTAATTTTTTTCCGTGTCATTTTTTTAAACTTTTTTGTTTGCTAATAATTGTGGTCGAATCAAGAAATGACTCCTATGGTCCTTTTTTGGTTGTGAGGAAGAGATGCACGAATCAAAGCTGAATCCAACATTGAGGGCTGCACCTATTGCAAGTGTTACAAACGGGACCGTTAGTCTCATCAAGTCTAGAGCGAAATGTTGGCCTATTTAGCCGACACTCTCTCTTTTTTTTTTTTTTTTCGATTCTAAGTCTTATAGGCATCTGTCTTAGAAATGAAAGGAATTGGTGTTAAATTAAGGTATTTGACTACTAGCACAATCTGTTCTCGTTACTCAAGGGACCTAATGTTATTGTTCTTATTTTAGCAAGAAGACCTAACATAAATTAAGTAGCTTACCATGCCATTAATGGTTATTGTGCAGTGTGATTGGGGCGTTCGTCATAGTCTGTGGGTTCTATGCTGTTTTATGGGGAAAGGCCCAGGAAGAGAAGAAGGATGTGGGCATGGAAAATTGCCGTGTCGGGTTGCAAACCAGTGATACTGAAGCCCCCCTGCTGACACAGAAGCACGCCAGTGATAGATAACTCCATTGCATTATGATCCATTGCGTTATGAAAGCCTGCTCTAATTCTGAAAATGAGGGTAAGGTTTATAAGAATTGGGAGAATTACCTTGATTATGTAATTGATAACCCAATAAGTGTTTGAATAGATATAAAAATATATATTTATTTAAGATTTTTTTAGAGGAGAAAAAAAAAAGTCAGAAAAAAGAATGAAAATCCATTTTGATTAGCCTAAAATAATGTAGTATCAAAATTTTCATCGTAGTTGGGTGAATTTTTTCCAAAGTGATATCAAAGCAATTAACATTGCATTTGAATCTTGAGTTGAATTCTCCTCAAAGCGATATGAATTCTACGTGCAACTACATGTACAGTGGGAACTTAAGCCATTAAATGGTATCGATTGTCTTTTATACGGACAAAAAAAAAAAAAAAAGTTTATTATTGCGTGAGATTTAAATTTAATATTATCTATAACTTAATGTGATGAAATCTTATACCGAAAAGAAAAAGGTTCTCAAGTCTTATAAATATAATTGCTGCATACTTTAATAAGTTATTTTTTAAAAAATAATAATAGTGTAAAATCTTAGTTGTTAAAGGGAATTTAAATCAGAAATCAACAATGACTGTGGAGCTGTTAAAAAAAAGTTTAATAATTAAAGGTCCCTGGCGGGCTGCCGCCATCTGAGGAGTGATGCCACATTTTCTTACGCTCCCAAGTCCAACCTTCCTTCCTGAAAATATTTCTAGCCACAAAGTTTGCGGAGGAAAATCCGAGAGAGCCACAAACAAAATGGTCACAATTTGGTGCGCGCGTGTTGCTTGACCCACACACCGATCATTCTCTTTTTTAGAAATCTGATAAATTGTTATATTCATTTATTTTTAGTATAATGTTTTTGAAATTTTATATTATATAAATTTATTTTATTATTTTTTATTTTAAGTAAATCTCACTTTTTATGAATAAGATTGTAAATAAGTTATATTTAACAAAAGATTCCAACCTTACGCCCATATGACACGAGCACATAATAATGCCATTGATGCCGAGAAATGGAAAGCATACAAAAGAAAAGTTTGGGCTGGACTGCCTTGGCTTGGATTGGGTCCCAAAATATTTCCGAATGAAAAATGTTCAAAAATCTCCAACTCGTCACCCCATGAACTTTGCAAACGAAGTCTTGGACACAGAAGAGGTGAGGAGAGAAGAGAACAGGAGAGGAGTGAAGGCAATCATGATGAAGATGGAGACAAAAGTTGCACTTCCAGTTGTGGGGATGGTGATGGCAGAGTGTGCACAAGTTGGGTTGATGATAATAAGCAAAACAGCCATGTCAAAAGGCATGAGCAATTTGATCTTTGTCTTCTACTCTAATGCCTTTGCATCCCTTATTCTCCTTCCTTCTTCTTTGCTCTTCCACAGGTGCTACCCTTTTACCCCTACACACACACACACACACACACAGATATGCATTTGTTTATCAAAATTGATCAAAAGGGTGCTTCTTTTATTGGTTTTCACATTCATTTGCAGATCACAGAGGCCTCCACTCACCTTCTCAATTGTCTGTGGATTCTTTTTGCTTGGTTTATTTGGGTTAGTTAATTTCTTGGTTTTTCTTCATTTGTTTGACTTTGTATTGTTTACACTGGATTTTGTTGTTTCGAGATTGATTGGTGCTAGTTTTGCTCAGTTGCTTGGCACAGATTTTTGGGTATGCTGGGATTAACCTTAGTTCTCCTACACTTGGCACAGCTATGCTCAACCTCATTCCTGGCTTTACCTTTGTACTTGCAATTGTTTTCAGGTTATGCTTTCCACTTTAATGCAATTACTTCTTGAATTCTTCGCCATAAGTTAAAATCACCCATTGTAGCTATTACATAATCCATTGCACAAGTCCATACATACACTCAATCGTTGTTCATAACAATGGTACTACACAATCCATGAAAGAATATCTATTTTAGCAGTGAATTCATATAGATACAGCAGGCGTGCAATTCACCTTTTTTCTTGCATGAAATTTGGCTATAGATGTTGGGCAGTTTTGGTGTTAGAATTTTCACATTGTTTAACAATAATAGTTTCTAATTCCTTCTTTCTTTGAATTGACTTGGAAAAGTGAGAATGTGGGGTCTAATTGGATTGGATATAATGCTTCAGGATGGAAAAACTCGAGTTAAGCAGCTTTAGTACCCTTGCTAAGTCCATGGGAACAATAATATCAATCATTGGAGCATTCGTTATGACCTACTACAAGGGCCCCCAACTTCTGACAATGCTGTCTACTTCGAACTCATCTTATCGGCTTCTTTTCCAACAGTCAAATTGGGCTCTTGGAGGATTGCTCCTTGCAGCAGATTGTGTGATGGCTTCTGCATGGATTATAATACAGGTGATTGTCTATCAAAACCATTAGTTAAATTATTAATAGCCACAAATTGGAAGAGAAAAACAAATAATTTATCATCTTTATATTTCAGGCCTTGATACTTATAAAATACCCAGCAGAGCTGATTGTTGTCTTCTTCTACTGCTTCTTTGTCACCATTCAGTCTGCAATAGTCTGTTTGGTAGTTGAAAGAGATCCTGCAGCTTGGAGCCTAAAAGCCAACATAAGACTGATTGCTGTTTTATACTCGGTATGTATGTAAAGAAGCCTACAAGGACACTTTCATGTGATCAGCATTGCTGTGTTTACTATATCAAAGCTCTTGGTTGATGTTGGGGTTTGAAACCCCAGCCCCCTTAAGTTCCACAAGATGTGGGTTTTAATTCTAATTTACCAAAGACTCCCTGCAGGTCTCCACATTTGTTAATGTAGGAAATTTTGGTCATGGATTCCAACTTTGAATCATTTAAAAATGACTAGATGATGTTGTGGCATGCATCGAGTGATTTAAAGTCATTCATACATAATGATGTAGGGAATATTTGGCTCTGCTTTCCAAGTTGGTGTTTCTACATGGTGTCTACACAGGACAGGGCCTGTTTTTGTTTCCATGTTCAAACCCTTGGGCATTGTCATTGCAGCTGCTGTGGGCATTATCTGCTCTGGTGACGCACTGTATGTTGGAAGGTAGGATTGAAGTTGGAATCATTTTCTCCCTTCATTGGTTATAAATTGATGATTGGATGACAGATGATGCCGTTGAATTTTGTCTGTTCTTTTGAATTTCTAAGCATTCTATTCTACATATTCTGTAGTTTGCTTGGAGCAACCATGATAGTCGTTGGGTTTTATTTGGTCATGTGGGGTAAAGCCAAAGAATGGAAGGTTGGAGTGGATGCTGGAGTTCGGGCCTCTGGACCATGCAGCCAAAGGGCTCCTCTCCTGCAAAGCTATGATGAAGATAGGTAGAGTTCTTGTGCAGTAAAGCAATTGGTCTAAAATAGGTCATTCCCAATTCCTTTAAGTGGAAAATGTAAAATTCACATGCGTACTCACAGAATTGTTAATAACTGACCTTGCATTCTTTTGCAAATGTGAGTATTTTCCTCAAACAAGAATAAAATGTGCCAAAATTTGGCAGGGTTCTGTATATTGTCAGTGTTGAAAATATGATCAAGGCCTTTGGACTAGATTTCTAATTCAGTTTGGTCAGTCAAGTTAGTCCTTCCATCTCAGTTTGTGTTCATTTGCCAATCAAAAGCTACTTGGGTAAGAGCATTCCCTGTCTTTAGAACCACTGAAGTGGTACAAACCTCAGCAAACTAGAACAGGAAATGGAGTCCAACCAAGTGACATTTTGTTTCGGCATCATCCTAGCAAAAGAGATAAATGTTGGTTGCTAGAGATTTCAGGTAACTTCTCGTTATTTCAGCAGAAAGAGAGAATTGGAGATGATGCCTTGCAAAATGGGGCCTCTCCTGCCCTATATTCGAATGGTGTTTGCAACTCTTGCTCATTTTATCTCCATTGCACCCAACAAAGTTGCTTGGTCTAAGCGAATCAATAAATATTTCTGCGTTACATAAACCTGGAAGATTTCAACTGTTCTACTACTAGACTACGGGCTAAGGGCTCTTTATATATTCTAATGCTCTTCACGTTAGAGTTTTTTCAAACTAAATGCTTAACTAATACTCCCAAGTAGGCGTAATTGAGTAAATTTGACCTTAAGCACATCAATATACCGTTTACGAGAATACTCATGGTAAACAAAAATGAAATCAATATGAAGACCATTTAAAGAATACTTATGTATTTTTTTTTTCTTGTGATAAAAATGAACATTTATTTTTCCTTGAATAACTCTATTTCCTGCTTGCCCTTCACTTAAGAAGAAGAAGAAGAAGAAAAAAAAAAAAAGATAAATCAATTACAAGTTCCCAAAAGGGGAAAATTTTATTTTTCACTTAACACCCGAACGACATAGTAAATTAGCACATAATGCCATTGATACGGGACAAATAAAAGCATACAAAGTTTTAGGTACTTTAAGTTTCTTAATCAAAAAGATCCTATCTTTAGCCCGACAATGATTTAGATGGACTGTCTTGACCTGGAGTTGGGTTGAACTCTCCGAGGACGACCATGCCTTGGGTTTGCATTGACTTGGTCGGATCGAATTCAGGTCAAATTATTTTAGATTTTAAATCATGATTTAGTCTCAAATCAATTGAGTTTCATATACATAGCGTTTCAATGCACCTAAATTTTGAGTATAATATAGTGGTTATCTGTCCTCACCCCAATAAGACTAAGATTTCAGATGTGTTAAAACTTCAGATATTCAAAGTTTTGGATTGAATTCGAGTTATTTACACTTTGAACTAATTGAATTTCGCGTCATTTTAGATTGAGTCGGATTTTGAGCGGTCCCTCTTTACTAGAAAAATGCCCCGGAGTCTTAAGTTCACTCCATGAACTCCATGCACCGTGGAGTCGTGGGCAGTGGGGTCTAAGACAGAGAAGAGAAGAGAAGAGAAGAGGCAATCATGATGAACTTAGAGATAAAAGTAGCGCTGTCATTTGTGGGGATGGTGATGGTAGAGTGTACACAGGTTGGTCAGATGATAATAAGCAAAGCAGCCATGTCAAGAGGCATGAGCAATTTGATTCTTGTCTTCTACTCTAATGGCTTTGCACCCATTATTCTCCACCCTTATTCTTTGCTCTTCCACAGGTTACCACCTTTCTACTCCTCTCCCTCTCTTCTTTGAGTGCTTTTTTTTTTTCAATTTTTTTAATATCAAAATTGATCATAAGAGTACTTTTTTTTTTTTTTGGTTTTCACCTTCATTTGCAGATCACAGAGGCCTCAACTCTCCTCCTCAATTTTCTGTGGGTTCTTCTTGCTTGGTCTATTGGGGTTAGTTATTTTCTGGCCTCTTTTCTTTTTTCTCCTTCATTTGATTGAATTTGTGGTTGCTACAATGAAATGTGTTGTTTTGAGGTGTGTTTTTTTTTTTTTATGATAAGTGTTGTTTTGAGATTGATTGGTTCTAGTTTTGCCGAGTTGCTTGGCACAGATTTTTTGGTATGCTGGGATTAGCCTTAGTTCTCCTACAGTTGGCACAGCTATGCTCAACCTCATACCTGGCTTTACCTTTGTACTTGCAATTGTTTTCAGGTTATGTTTTCCTCTTTAATGCAATTACTTCTTGAATTGATTGTCATAAGTTGAAATCACCCATTGTAGCGTTGCAAAAGTCCATACATTCATTCTTTTGGTGTTGACAATGATGGGGTTACATAATCCACGAAAGATATCTATTGTAGTAGTGATTCATATAGATAAAAGCAGGTCTACAGATATTCGATGTTTTGTATGAATTTGTCTCTAGATATTTGGCATTCTTGGTGTTAGAATTTTCACATAGTCTAACAAAAGTAGTTTCTAGTTCCTGCTTTCTGTACTCTAATTGACTTACAAAAAATAAGAATGTTGGATCTAAATGGATTGGATTTAATGGTTCAGGATGGAAAACTTGACTGACGGAGCTTTAGTACCCTTTGCTAAATCTGTGGGAACCATAATATCTGTTGCTGGAGCATTCCTTATAACTTACTGCAAGGGCCTCCCCAGCTTCTGATGATGCTGTCTTCTCCAAACTCATCTTATCAGCTTCTTTTCCAACATTCAAATTGGGCTCTTGGAGGATTGCTCCTTGCAGCTTATTGTGTGATGGCTTCTGCATGGTTCATAGTACAGTTGATTGTCTGTCAATATTGCTGCTTAAAAATTGAAAGAGAACAAAAATTTATCCTCTTTATATTTCAGGCCTTGGTACTTAAAAAGTACCCAGTGGAGCTGATCATAGTCTTCATTTATTGCTTCTTTATCACCGTTCAACCTGCAATAGTTTGTTTGGCTGTTGAAGGAGATCCTGCTGCTTGGAGCCTAAAACCCAACATAAGATTGATTACTGTTTTGTAGTCAGTATGTACTTAAAGAAACGTCCTTATTGGTTTCGTATATGTGAAGTGGAAAAATGAGAGCATGAAGAAAAGCTTAGAGGTGAAAGTGCAGTAGAGGTAATGCTGCAATAGTTGACAGCACAGACCAAATAGAAAGCATTGCACAGAGTGGTTGAATGAGAGATTAATAATGCTGAAAATAGCTTTCATGAGGTGAAGTAGCGTAGAAGCTACTTACATTTACATTCATCTTTGGCTCCTTTATATAGAGAGCTTAGAAAAGTTACAATGGTTGCAAAAGGCATGGTTTACATTACTTAAGCTAAAGCTACAAGTAATTGAACTTAAGAAAGCAAACTTATGCAACAAATTACTGCAAAAGATCAGCAATTTTCAATTTCTCCCAATAAAACCTTGTAACTGAAAAAACTCAACCAAATTGCTTCTTGGTTCACCTCCTCCTTGGTCTTCAAGGAGTCAAGCATCAATTTCCAACATCATAAGCCTACCAAGACCATGTCATGCGATCTGCATTGCTGTTTTTACCAAAGTGAAGCTCTTAGGGGAAGCTTAGTGGTTCAAGCCCCAACTCCTTCAGGTTCTACAAAATGTGGGTTTTAATTCCAATGTACCAAAGGCTTCCTCTAAGTTAAGGTCTTCAAATGCATTAATCTAGGCATTTTAAATGCTTGATTTCAACTTTTGGATCTTTTAAAAATAACCAGATGTTATTGTGGTGTTTGTCAGTGATTTAATATCTATCATATTTAATGATGCGGGGAATATTAGGCTCTGCCTTCCGAGTCGGTGTTTCTACATGGTGCCTATGCAGGAGAGAGCCTGTTTTTGTTTCCATGTTTAAACCCCTGGGCACTGTCATTGCAGCTGCTGTGGGGATTATCTGGTCCGGCGAGGCCTTTTATGTTGGAAGGTAGATTTGAAGTTGAAATCATTTGCTCCTTTATTGGCTAGAAACTTGTAACTGGTTGGAAGATGATGCTGTTCAATTTTGTCTTTCTTTCAATGTCTAACCATCCTATACCATGCATTATGTAGTTTGGGTGGAGCAACTGTGATAGTCATTGGGCTTTATTTGGTCAAGTGGGGTAAAGCCAAAGAATGGAAGGCAGAAATGGATGCTGGGTTACGGGGCTCTGGACCAAGCAACCAAAGTGCTCCTCTCCTGCAAAGCTATGATGAAGAAGGTCTAGATGTTGTGCCATAAAGCGATTGATCTCTTCTGTAAAGCAAAATAGGTGGCTCCCAATTCCTTCACCTGGAATACGTAAAGCTCATGTTTGTAGTCACGAGATTCTCAATAGTTGACCTTGCATTAATTTCAAAGTTGTGGAGTATTTTCCTCCCACAGGAACAAGGACCTGCCAAAATTTTGCAAGCTTGTTTATATTTGTATAGCATTGAAGCTATAATAAAAGCCTCAAAAGACAAAGATTTGGTCTTACGGTGCTATCTAGACTTTGTATTAGATTTCTGAATCAGTAGGGTCACTTAAGTTAACTGAAAGCCACTTGGGTAAGGACATTCTCACAACGTACGTTATCACATCCCGCGACTAATGTTATATCACCTCTTATTCGCATTGGCAAGAACCAACTCAAACTGGTCTTCGTATGATTGCAACTAATGCTGTAGCAAATACGTGGTGAATGTAGTTCAGGGATCAAGTGTCCTGGTATCTCCTGATAGATAGTTGTTACCGATCCGCTGGCCTCAAACTCAATAAAACGATTTTGCCATATGAAATCAGGATAAGTTGTAATTTGGGTAGAAATCAAATGAGCGTCATTGTTCTGAAACCAACCATACAGATGCTTCATCCAATTTACTGTTATGCTTTATGCAAGCCCTGTGTTTATACTGCGTTCTACCATTTCCGCTAGCCAGATGTTGGAGAATCATCTAGCTTTCTCAGCAATGTTGGAGGAATTGTACATAAGTGGATGGAGATGTAAAAGTAGAAAGACACGTCTGCTGTGTATATCTGTGTGCTTGAGATTGTCTTTCTGTAAGGTTCTTCCATGCGTTTAAGCTGGGTTTTTTATGGCTTCATAGTTCTGAGCTATTTTCTCGGTTCTCTCCAATCTTTCAACTAACATTATGATAGGAACATGATATCTGGCGCAATATATGTTGACATTATGTAGCATAAATATATAATAAATCATACAAATTCATTAATATAAGACTTCGGCGTGGCAGTAAATAACCTTTTTGGACTCTCTCCACTACTTTGGGGCTGGAGATCCTGACGAGCACTAAGAGGCACTTGAATTGTTCAATAATTCTTAAGCATACGGTCGGGAAGCAAGATTACAGCCATTGATATCCGCTAACAGTTTACAGCCATGTATCGAATATTTGCACCCAATGCAGATGGTGGCCCAGGAATCGCATGTAATCTTATGAGTTGTGTGGGCACTAAATATGTGCCACTTTTGTTGGCGTGGTCTCATAAATAATAGGTTATGGACCGCCCAAGAAGTTGTCAATGAGCCATGCAGCCAAAAAATATTCCATTTGCGAGGGTTGCTGAGGATATGATATGATTATGATTATTAATTATAGCAATAACAAGAACGAGAAATACATGGATGACACAAATATTAAGGGATAACATCAAAATACATTGACCCAATAACCGGAAAAGAGGATCTTAGATGACTGCAGAGCAAGCCTCCACTTTATTTTACTAGATCATCGTAAGGCCATCACTTTTAAATCTTAATTGGCATTTGGCTTGCGAATGTATTCATCCACCTCTCGGAAGTTCTCCACTACAAAATCCTTAATGACATGGGGTGCATCAAAATCTTCGCTTGCCTTCTCGTACTCGCAACTCCATTTCGCCACGGAACCTTCCCCCTTTGGGACAACAATTATGTGGCCCTTGAAGGTCTTGTAGTATTTCAGGAGATCACCATCAATCACACTGTAGGAAACTGCCTTTTTTGCCTCGTCCACAAATTCAATCTTCTCTTTTGATACCTTGACCAGCGGAGAACCTGAGAAGCAAATATGACCAACTTTAAGTGCATTTTTTACATGAAAGTTTTGGGCGCCCCCCCGGGGGGTGGGGGGGGGAGACATTGGATTTGAATGTAAACAATAAAATTAAGATAAAAATTAATGAATTATTCATAAATTTAATCTTTACTTTTGGTTTCACAATTCCATGTTTTTAATAAAAAGAAATAGGACAACTTACTTCAAATTACAAATCTGATTGATAAGAATAAAAATAAAATTACATATACTTAATCATTCTTTAGGCTCCATCACTTACAAGTTTTATACCCATAAATTCTATATGGTACAAAATCAAAATCTTATCTTATGATGTATGTCCTATTTTTACAGCTCTAAATGTCCTGACCAAATAGCAAAGCTACAGTTAGCAATGCATAGATCTTCCTTCCTGAGGATTGCTAAAATAAGAATTGAATGGAATCCAGCTTAATTACCTTCGGCATATGTGATGAGGCGAACAGACCCAACAGCCTTGCCATCGCCTTCAAGTAGTTCAATACACTTGTATTGTTGAGGGAAGAGCTTGGGGAAGAGGGCTGTGGAGTCCCTGATACATTCCCAGAACTTACCTGCAGCAGACTTAAGCTCAACGTCTACTTCAAGCTTTCCACTGCTAGCCATTTTGTGATTATCTACAAAGAAAGTAGAGTAGGGAATGGTAGCTCAACATTACATGTTCAGTGCCCTGGCAATGGACTGGCACTTATAGTAGCATCAGTGTCTTGGCTTTGGATGATAGCATTAAATCCACATTGAACAAGTTCAACTACCGCTTCCTCAGCTACCATCATTATAAGCATGAACAATGCTGCTAATTCACCGGCCACGTTGAGAGATGGAGCCCATTAACATAATTTCATCCATCAGGCAGTGCGGCGTTTAAGCTGTGGCTCAAGTTTTTTGGGCGAGATCCAGGAACGGATCATTTATTGATAAAAGGTAAAATCTAACTAAATAATAAATTTGTAGATTTGATATTACTTTTCATAATTTTTGTTTTTCCCAATATACATTGTTTTACTTTCTCTTTCCTTTTCAACGTGAAACATTAGCCTCAACTTCACGCTTACTACCTGAACAGAATCTGTGACTCCATACCCAAAAGCAGCTGGGCCAGTTTGATTATTAATTGCAAGCCATTCTGCAGTTGAAGCCTGGCATTTGCACATGGGCATTCATGTTAATTGCCAAGGACACTTGTTACTGTGGGACTTTTCGTTAACCTGTGCTAAATGAGCACATTATGTAGTCAATCTCTGTCGGTTGCCCGCAAATTCAATACCATAAAGTCAATGAATTCAAATTAAAAATATACAATTTTTTTTTTCAAAAACTTATTTTCGTAACTTAAACATACGAATTCAAATTACAATAAAATAATTTTTTCATTATACCAATACTCGGCTATCAAATTTACTGCAAAAATAGACTGCATGAATGTTAATTCCAACCATTTTGTGATTGTTTCTCTATGTTTTTTAAAACATTATAAAAGCATTAATTCGGTGAATTTTCCAACTTTTAATCAATGAATACGGTCTATTTATTCAATGGAAACTTAGAATTTCGGTGATGAGCTCATATCCAAAACTACATTTATTAGGACGGTGCTTTTCTTTTCCTTTCTACTTCCGCTTTCTTTTTCTGTTCTTCAAAGCGCCCAGATATCATCTCAAAGGAATACCCTCACACAAATCCGATTCATTATTATAGTTGTCGACCTAATAAATAATGTTGCATTGTATTAATAAAAATCTGATATGGTCAATATCGCTTGAAATTCAAAGCAAATTTGTTCTTGTCTCATTTACTGGGTTTATGTTAGGTGACAGATGGACCAAATCAACCTAAGAATATTTCCTCTCAGCTTTTTTGGTAACCATGCGATGATGGATGCTGCTCAATTAAGGTTTTGGCCCTAAAAGATTTTGTCTGTTAAGTAGTTAAGTGCCGCCAACATCTAATGCGTAAACTGCCATTGCTTACAATATTCACCAGCTTCACTGCCTATTAATTTAAGCTTATAGGTCGATTTCGTCCTTCAAGTGATTATTAGATATGATACTGGACCTTTGTCCACTCTATACGTAGTCCTAAATGCTGTGGGGCGTTCTTGGGTCCTCAGCAATTGCATTTTCAACCAAAGAGAAGATGATAGGTTCTGCTTCTGGGCAGCTTTGATGGTAAATGCCAAACTGCAATAAGACACCAATGTCATCCACGCATTTTTCATTTAATTTGTTGGTTGGTGGCCTTGCAAAAGCAATTGGATGGAATCCGAAGCATCACATAGCAGAAAGCTACGCACACGCCCATGTTGGCTTGGTTGTGATTAACTGGTAAAAACAGCCTATGTTACGTAGAAGAGGCTTCGCTAGTAAAACTCTTGAGCAGCTTTGCTGGTAGTAACATCAATTATATAGAAGTTGCTCAGGGAAAGAGTGGGGGAGGAAGTAGTCCCATGTACCAGAAGGTGGTCAAGGGGCAGCATGTCACCACCCAGAAGGGGTCAAGCTTTAGTTGCAGAATGAGCTTCGCATATACCTAATGCCACGTGCTTCCCTGGCTGATTTTGTGAGTAAAGTAGAACGACGCATTGGGAAGCCAATGTTTTGCCAATGAAGAATGATGGACTTTACCTTTGTTTTCCCAAAAAAAAAAAAGTATTTAAAGAATTCAAATATATGATTACTAAGTCACAATAAAATAACATTTCTGTTACATCTAATCTCGTTTTCAATTAATTGACTTTCCCTCAAATTTGATCCGGTCATCGTAGCACGCTTTCCAGTTTGAGATTGAAGAATCATGACTTACACGAGATTGCACCTGGTTGTACGTAGCTCTGTCTAATCCGTGACTTTCTGCCTCCAAGAAAGATAGCATTCGCGATGATCACAAAATGCACTCCAAAAACATCATCATCATTGACATCATTTATACCCCACTTTTCTGTATTTGTCCTTCCCTTTTGTCCCTGTTCCAGATTAATCCCCACCATCCAATTGGATCAGAGCAATCAACACAAAGCTAATTAGGTAGCTCCTACTCTTCTTGATTGATGTTCCCATCTCTTCATCACCTCCAACAATATCTCATTCCATGTATCTATGGCCCCTGGCAAGCACCAATGCACACAATCATTTTGGACCCTCTCGGTTATGCCATTGGCAAAGGGAAATGGATACATATATGGTCCCGGATGGGCATCTGGCCGCAGTAAAGATAACTTGGTGACATCTAGTGCCCCTAATCTGAAAATCCGGAATTGTTTAGCATTCACCTTTGCAGCTGCTTCCACTTCTTCTATCTCAATTTGCCTCATTTCTGCATCCATTCCTTCTAGTGATTTTTCTCCTTCCACATAAGGCTTCGTTTTTGGACAAGCACCAAACTTGTCCCAATCGCCCTCAAAGTGAGAAGGCGAGAAAGTGGTCAAAACTACATCAACCCCATTACCATTAGTCCCTCTCCTTTCAGCAATAGTCTTAAGAGTTGTCTTTAAAGCCTTTCTTAAGACATCATAAAACCCAATTTCAGTGTAATTAAGGCCAGGGCAGTAATGACAACCTAGAACATTATCACCCTCATAATACACAGCTGGATGAAGAAACCAATGCCCAACTGAGAGCACAATCATATCAAATCCATTCATCTCATCTGCCCATCTTTTATCAACTTGATCCAAATACAACTTGTTATGATTTGGACCAGTGTTGGATTTTTCCACTCCTCTCACAAGAAATGGTGACCAATAGATCGATACATTAACATTGTGAGCGTAAAAATACCATCTTCTAAACTTGTTATCATCCCCATCTAAATAAAAAAGCTTAGGGGCAGAGGCAGTGGCCAGCATGCACAGAAGTGACTCCAATTGGTTCCTAGCCATGGAGTCACCAACAAATGCCAAGTGTTTGTTCCTAAGGATGTTGAGAAATGTATTGGGATCAAACCTGGGGAGCTTGCATTGCTTTGGTTTCCATCTCCAGTAAAGATAACCCAACTCAGGCCTGCCATGTTTGACGCAATTCTGGCCATCCTTGATTGTACCACAAGTGGTGCCATTGTACAAAGGTCCTCTCTTGTCATGAACCCATCTGCCATTTGTGTAGTCACATGGAGTTTCATTAAAACTTTCCTCTTCTGCAACAAAGAACAAAATCAAAAAAACACCCTTTAAGTTATTTTAACCAATAGACCAAGACAAAAACATTTCCTTTCCAAGTTAACCCATAATTACCTATAGCAGAAGGAGGAATAGAGGAGGAGATGAGTGAGGGATCGGAGTGGAAGAACGGATGAGGGTAAAAATACAATTGAAGGAGAAGCAAAGGTAGGACGGCATAAAGTGTGTAGGGAAGAAACTTTTTGAAAAGGAAGTGAGAAGAGTGGCGGTCTTTGAATAGGCTATTAGTCCCCATTTTTAATCTGCAAAAGCTTCTTCTTAACCAAAACTAAGTTTCTGGTGCTTTCTTTTTGTTTCTCTGGTCTATTTTTTCTTTCTTTCTTTCTCGCTCTAGAGATTTCTTTACACGCTGAAATCTGGCCTAAAGCTGGCTGCGGATCAATGTACCGTGGAATGGGGTTGGCCACGTCTTGAGAGAGAGAGAGGGGGGGGGGGGCGCTTCCATCCGTGATACAGTCAAAGTCACCGACAACATAATTTTTCTCCATGTTCTGTCATGTTATTATTTTTCTAAATTTGGTTTTCTTTGTGGTTTGGCCAAGTTGACTGCTTCCTTTTTAATTTTCCATTTTTTTTATCATATTTTAATTTAACCCTTCCTTGTGAGCAAGAGACTTCCATGGCTATATAAAAGATTAACAGAGTTAATTGTTGGAGATATCAAAGCCGTTGAGATCTCAAATCTCCATACCATTTAACAAATTTTACTTGCCAAACATAGAACTAAATTTAGAAAAGTTCCTTGTATTATATTAATTAAGTCAATCTTTGGATTTAAAGTTACCAAAACAAAGAAAAGAAAAGTTAACGACCTTATTTTTTTTTTTAAAAAAAAGAGTTAGTTAGTTATCATATTAAATCTAATTTGGTATGATTAATCCTGAAAGTTTTA
>CM038610.1:7376175-7457740 GCA_021533255.1 Ceriops tagal | reverse complement strand
AAAAAAAAAAAAAAAAAAGCATATAAAGATGCGACCTTGAATTAAAGTTGTTTCTGGCTAATTGAACCGTGAGTCTAATATTATATTAAAAACGAAATTTTTGGTTTGGCAATTTTTAAAATTAAAATCCAAGACAAAAATTGGATTTAACTGAAAATTTTAGTTTGATTAGATTATAATTTGAATGTAAAAAAAATTTACAATTTTGATGCATTTTTCAAAGATTAATTCTATCAATAATAATTTTAGTACTGTTAGAATAAAATTTTAATTTACATTGATTTGATTAATTAATTATAAAATTTAGTTTAATTAATAAAAATTTCAGTTCAATTCAATTTGATTTTGTTGATTAACCAAATTTTAAGATTGCCTTGAAACCCCTACCCCAGATACCAATCTTGTTTAGTAAAGATAGAGTCAATCTTGATAAGTATTTGAAGCGAGGCTTCTTCTTAAATACTGCTTCCGTCAACAGACACCATGGCCAAATAAATGTGGTCATTCTTAATTTTGACACTTCGCCCTGGACCATTCTTCCATCAAGACAATGATGATGATGATGAGATTGAGTTCCGGCGAATTCCAATTGGGTGAGTCGACCAGCCGGCCGGCAAGGCAAGACCGGCCAGGAGGCGTACCAAGCTGGGCACAATAGAGCTGGATGCTTCACTTTGATTTTATTACAAGACCCTTTTACCTACCGAAGGAGGGTTTCAGAAAGGGAAACCCCCGTGTGGTTACCAGTCAATGAACAAACAGATCAGCATCACGAGATGGTGAGACCCATTATTGAAGGAACTCTCTATCGTGGGTGTGTGTGCGCGTACATCTGTATTGAACATGTAGGGAGTGATGACCTGACCTCTGTTAACAATTGATTCATTAAGAATTGGAGACATGATCGCCTTGTTTTGTCCTTCTCGAGCATAATTGGATGCAACGGACAAGAATGTGAGCCCCCAACTAGAAATTCAATGCTTTGGCCAAAATAATAATATGACACTATTGCTGAAAAATAAATATACTTTGAAAATTTTGTATTTTGCGTAAAATAATATAAGAAAATGTTCATATTTATTTATAAAACAGTATTTATTTCATGTCTTATAAAATAATATATATATATATATATATATATAAGACCTCACATATAAACAAAGGTGATTCAAAATTTGGGTTGGTTGGGCTCTTACATCAAACCAACCAACAACTCCACCATAAACCCAAATTGTTGGTCCCTGTCCCCTCTACGAAAACCACCTAACCAGTGGCACTGTGGCAGAGCGAAGCATAGAGGTTTAGGAGGACCCCCCGCATTGGCAAAATGGAAAAATACTGTCTCATCTAATCAGCATCATCTCCTCATAGTTTTAATGTCACAAATTTATTTATTTTTGTGGTTTGAATCCATGAATTAAATAAAATTGGGAATGATATTATAAAATAATTATATTTAATATAATAACTCACATAATGAGTAGGGTTTCATCCATCCATCCATCCATCCCAACAATACAAGAGCATCAATGTACATCTAAAATGCTACATAATAAGAGCCAGCATTCCTTCGTTAATTGACAAGATAATTCAAAGCAGTTATCATTCACAACGCGAAAAGCAATAATCATAAAATTTGAAAAGTATTGACCAATGTACCAAATTTAGGTATAAGTAAAGGTGATAAAACTTGATCCAAGCCAAATGATTTGATTTAATTCGTCCGAGACACTATTTAACCCAAGTTGTACTAACTTACCCCAAAAAAAAAAAAACAAGAGTAGTAGTTAATAACTCATATGAATTTAAAATTAAATTAGATCTAAATTTAAATTTTAATTGATTTGTATAATTAATCTGAATTTTGAATAATTTAAATATGAAATTTTAAAAATTTAAAAAAATTAATAAACTTAAAACTTAAGTAATTCAAGGTGTAATTCGAACTCAAAACAACTTACTTGTACAGTGAATCAAACCAGACCCCAAAAGGAATCACAAAAGAGAATGGGCCTTGCTGGCCTCAAATCAACCCAAAGCACTCACAATCACACCCCTTTCCTCACAAAATTGACAACCAAAAAAAAAAAAAAAGAAGAAGTTTAAAAGAGATAAGAATAAAGTGGATCCAAGGACGACCGAGCAGCAGCCATGGACGGCGGCGGCGGCGGTAACAACAGCGAGGACTTCGCAGTGGGTTGCTGTCTCTCAATCAAAACGACATTAGGTGAAGAATTCGATGGTCAAGTCATCGCCTTTGACCGCCGCTCCAACATCCTTGTACTTCATATCCTTTGTTCTTGTCCCTTTCTTTGAAGCAATATTGTGTGTATGTGTGTGTGTGTGTGTGTGTGTGTGTGTGTTTTTTTTGTCTTCTCTTTGTGGTATTTCTTAATTCATTTGTTTCACAAGAGGGGTCCAAGCCTGGGCCAAGGAGGAACATAAGATTCTTGAAGGCTAACTATATAAAAGAGTTTTCGCTTCTGAGTCAAGCTGAGGACCCACTAGACATCAAGAAGTGTTATATTGATCTCCATCGTCTTCAAGCCAGAGAGGAACTGGCCTTAAGGTGATTTTTTGATAACGGGGTCTATTTGGGGTTTCATTTTTCTTGTGTTTTTAAAAGTTTTGATTGGTTTAAGGATGTGGATTTGGGTTCTGCAGGCAAGCAGAACAGGAGGCTGAGAGGATTGGTGTTGGTGTTACTGCTGAGGCACAGTGCATATTCGATGCCCTATCTAAAACGTAATTGCCCTTTCTTTTGGCTTCCATAGTGTTGTTTTTACTCTTATGATCCTATGCTTGTTGAGATTGCCAATATGTGGTTCGTTGATGAAGTTTGCTTAATTGAATTGTAGATTAGGAAAGGATGTACTTTTGGTGTTACTAATTATGTAGAATGATGGTTTTTTCTCAGAATATCGAAACAAAGCTGCTTTCTTGATTATTGTTTTATCAGGAGTAATGAATGTAGAAATCACATTTTATTTGATCTTGATTCTGCCAGCTTATTCTTAATGTTGCCAAATTGGTAAGCTTGCATTTTATGGGATGGACAGTTGTTAAGTTTTATGCTTGGTTTTAGTTGGAGAAACTGTAGAAATCTGAATATTACTCAATTGAGATGTCAAACTTTTATAACAGCATGTCAGATGCATATGTCTGTTCATTGACGTAATGGGGAAGTAGGAGGGTGGGAAATGAATTGCACATTGTAAACTTAACAAATGTTAACCGCTAATGGCTTTTTTTTATAATGAACTGAAGATGGTTAGTGGCTTCATTTATGAAAAAAAAAAAAAAGAGTGATTTCTGATTTTGTGCATGCTTCTAATAGTTACACTACACTAGGATGATTTATAAAGGGATAGGATTTACTCAAACTGCACTATTGTAAACTGAGATGAATTATTCAGTATATGACTACTTAGAGGCAAAATGTTAATGATGAAATGTATACAAGTTTTGGGGACAGCAATTAAAATAATGACTTTAGCATTTTATCTTAGTGCTTTAATCATTGTAGAAACTGCTGGTGGTGTGGATCTCTATTGGTTTATGATAGATAAGTTCTGAGGCTGACAATAAAAAGAAAAGGTGATATTAGGAGGCTGTAGCCTTCAGTTGTTGCTGTTGGTTGTTGCGGTAAGCCAGATGACACTGATAAATCTTGATCAGAGGAGTCTTGTGAGAAAGGACAAAAAGAAAGAACAATCTACATGATTGGTTGGAACTTGGTTCCATCTTGTTTGGTACACAGCTAACTCACAAAATGTTGGCAAATGTGCACTAGCTAATAGCCAACGTCCATTATCTCCATGATTGCGGTAGTATGCATTGTTTTTCTTTTTGTTATTGTCCCCTTTTAAGAAGTTTTCCTTTCAGAATTCAAAATGTTTCCTTGTTTGTGCATGTGCTTGGTCAAATAAGCTTTCAGAATTTACTCTCCATTGGGTTAATTTTACAGCATGTTATATTTTGAGTTATTAAATTGTATTGATTTGCACAATCATATGCAATTTTGTCATTAATTGAATTGTATTGCATACATTAAAAATTATTTTAGCTGATATCACTGTATATGATCAGGCTGCCAGTCCATTGGGATAAGACAGTCATCGTTGTGATGGATGAAGTGCGTGTTAGTAGTCCGTATCTTCCTGAATGTGTCAGCGGAGGAACTCCTGCTGCTAATGACAGGGTGAAGAAAGTGGTAAGGATATTGACAAAATGTTCAAATTGATACCCAAGTGTCTGTGGATGCCTCAAGAAATTTGAGTAGTGAATAATTTTTTGTATATCCACCTTTCCAGCTTGAATTTGAGAGGAAGAGGTTGCTCTCTCGTGGAACCAGTCAGTGATGATTTTGCTTTTCATCCTATGACTCTTGCAAGAACCATGCCGGTGAAGCCACTTTTGTGTGATGTTGCATGTACGTGATCTTGGTCTGAGAAAAACATGTTTCAGTGTGCTAAAATGCTTGCAAATTACATTGCTGAAAGAATTTAGTTTTTACATGGGAATCAATTTGTCGCAATTCTTTGCTGTGCCAGATCTCTACCATTTTAATTCTGGTATGGCACTCCTGGTGCAAGGTGGGGCACTTTATCCAAATTTCTTAGCTAGTTTGTTCTCTTGTACGTAGTTATGCTGCATGTCTAATAAATCCACTTGCTATTTTAGCAAAGTCCTGGCTGTTTTAAGCAAATTTGAGATATTTGTCAAGGTTGAGATTGATGATGTCAAAATTATTAGTATGCTTGGGTGTCTGTTGACCGCATAAGCAAAAACCCTTTAATGCATGTAAAGAAATCTTTTAACTCAAAATCTTAAGCTAATCGTACGTTAAATTTGAATACGTTTTTTCTATGCACAAATTTGTTCGAGTTAAAAGTTTTTATAATAGTCTAGTCTTGTAATACTTATAAAAATTCACTATTATATTTGTAAAAGTTTATAATTAAATGTGAATATTAAGGTTATTGTGATTTAAATATAAAAATATTCAGTTATAAAACTTTAATATTATATTAAAAGATTAATCAAATTAAAAATTAAGTTATTGAGTAAGTCATGCGATTAGACAATATATTGGTTTTTGTCAAGGCACAAATGACTTTGGGGCAGGTTTTAGTTCTTTTTGGGTTCGCCCTTTTGCTTGGGGTTATCCATAACAATCCCCGTGGGGGAGGGGAGCTCGGCCCAAATGATGTTTGCAAAAAACAAATTCCTCTCTTTCCCTCTCATCCTATCCTCCGTTGGGATATCCAATTAGTTGCAACCCTCAATTTCGGTGTCATAACACACAATTGATCTCGTGGGGTGTGACAAATACTTATTTGTGGTTCAAAACTCATTATTCAGAGCTGCTAAAAGAAAAGGTGAGGAGCTATTGGCTCTTTGTGCTTGCATGTGCACAGTTGTTTAAGGTTACATACAATTCGGAGGATTCTTTGCTGAATCACTGATGTTTTTCCAAGCCTCTCGAAGCTTTTTGATTTAGGAGCCACATAGTTCGGTGGATTTGCACACCAAGTAGGCACTTAGGGGAAGGGTTTAACAGTTCGAGACTTTGGAGTGGGTTGGGCTGGCTGGCCCCAAGAAAACACAATTTCTGGTGGGATTTTTTGCTCTTTGCCAATGCGATTCTTTTGGTGCATTTGGAGTCCAAAAATGGGAGAGTGAAAATGGTGGGACCATGTGTTGGAAACAAATTTTAGCTTTAGGGCAGGGCCATTAGTCGCTATCAAGTGCTTGAGACGAAAGCAGCAAATCCCATGTATCCCATCACACCACACCGACCTTCCACACCGGATTCGCCAATATTACTCATTGCTACATGTTACCTTATGGTGCGACACAATTATTACCTTATTCATTAATTTACCATGCCCAGAATATTTTTCCTGGAAAAACAATTTGGTTGCATGATGCACAGTCGCCACTCGGCAATGAATTTTGTTTGGAATTGCAGGTCGGTTTGGAAGAAACCTTGGTTCAGAGTCAATGGATAAAAGGATAAACGTCCGTGAAGTGTTACCATCATAAATATTCATTGCATATTCGCAAATTCTTGTTTATTGTAGATATACAGTCCTGCGTTGAATAATTATGAATGTCTAATTAATAATTATAATAACATAATGTAACATATTTTATGAGTTCATATCTAGTTCACATCAAGAGATTTGCGTCGATGTAACATTTTCAAATCAATTATAACAGAAGATTGGATTTGAGACAATGGCAATGACAACACCTTAACTTAATTGTTGAAGCACGGGTCTATCGCAATCCTTTTCCAAAGTCTTGACAGGGGTTATCTCTGGATTATGGATGATCCAATGCTCATTGTAGAATGCATATATGTGTTATATATGCATTTATATGAATTGAAAATTAAATTTTATACTTAAAATTTAAAAATTTAAGTGATTCTTGTAAGTGACGATTACTTTTTTTGTAAAAAGAAACCTATTTTACGTTTATTAAGTTTAAAATTTTCTCTTATTCAAGGTTTGTTACGAGATTATTACCTTATTTCTAAAAAGATAATTTGTTAAAATGTGTAATGTCTACGCTTATATAGTTCAAAATTTTTCTCTTAATTGACAACTGAGATTTTAGCAGTGTGTGCCATTACATTCTACTGTTAAATTGTAAATTTGATGACAACAAGCAGACGGGGATTGTAAGAAATGAGTTTACATGAACAAGGGGCGAAATGATCTTATGGGCCATAGCTACGCAACTTTTTCTTTCTGTTCCTCAACTTTTCCAAATTCGATTTACAAACCCAGTAGGGTACTTCTTATATAACAACACAGAAAGAAAATAACTCAAGAATATAAAAAGGAGGCTTGAAAATTGAAAAGGAAATATCCTTTTGAATACCCTTCAAAACTTTTTATAAACCCTCTTTAAAAAAAAATCCCTCGCAACATATTTTTCCTCTCCATTATGTGTAGTCTCAAACCCGATGGCAAATTTTTTTTCTGAATTACAATATTTTGTAAGTTTTTTTTTTATTTTCAAATTTTCGTAATTCTCTTCTTCTTATATTATAGTATATTAACTGTAATTCAGTAACTATTTTAAAAGTAAAATTTTTGTGTAAATGAATTTTGATATAATAATGCCACTTACTGTAATTTTTTTTTAATAATAATATTGTGTGTGTGTGTTCATTTGTTCCTTTTCATTTTCACGTTCTTTGTTCCATTCTTTGTTTGTGTTCAAAAATGTTCTTTTCTGTGCTTCCGGGCGTTATTGCAGAAAACACAAAACTATTTCTCTTCCACACAAATCTCACGGCTCTGATACTAATAACACGTAGAAGCATGAAAAAGATAAGTTTGGAACACAAACAAAGAATGGAACAAGAACGTGGTAAAAGGAACAAACAAACAAACACATACACAATAATATTATTGAAATTTATTATAAAATCGTTTGGGTAGAAATTTTACCTTTAAAAGTTACTGAATTATAGGAGATATATTATAATATAAAAATTAAAATAAAATTACCAAAAGTTTAAAAAATTTACAGAATTTTGTAATATAAGAGAAAATTTTCACACCAAATTTGAGACGACACAAGAAAAAGTAAAATATATTATAAAGAATTTTTAAAAGGGTTCGTAAGAAATTTTGAAGAGTATTCAAAAGGATTTCTCATTTTTTAAAAAAAAAAAAGAAAAAAGAAAAGCTCATTCTCAATCATCGCGTCTCCTTTTATATACTTGAAGAAAGCCTTCCAAAATCGATCAGGAACTTTGAATCCTTTGGTAATACTAAAAGTCATTTTGTCTTTGTCAGGTGAAATTGACAATTTTTATATCTAAGTTTCTCCTTTTGTAAAATTATATAATTAAATTGTCTTATTACAAAATTGGTAATTTTCATACCTTATCTATATGGGCTTGTTTTTTTTTTTAAAAAAATTGTCCTCTCTTTTTTTTTTCTTAAAAAAAAAAGGACCATCAAAATGGTAACCAAGACCTTGAAACGTGGCCGAAAGCCTATCTAAAGCATCTTTTACAATAAAGCAAAACAAAGTGGAGATCGTTTAGACCTTTACGACGTGAGGATCGAATATAAATTCAAAAATATTACTAAGATACGGTAAATTTAATATATTTTAAACATAAATTTATGTAATATTATTATAATTATAATTATGATTAGATAAATTTAGATTTTTCTTACATGAATACAGGTAAAAATATGATCACAAATGAAATTTCATTCATTTTTCTCAAAAAGTTAATATGTGGTGTGCAATACTCACGCTTATATCCTTTTCCATTTGGTCTAAGTTTTAATTTGTCCGCTCAACCCTTACCGCCTTAATGTAAAACTAAAACCTCAAGACTTTATAAATTAGAAAAATTAAGAAAAGCCCACGAACAGATTTTGGAAAACTTGGTTCCTAAGCATTTTAAGAGGTTGTCATAGAATACTTAACTATCAAATTTTGCTTAATATTTAGATTTAGTTTTCTTTTTTTTTTTTTTTTTATCTTTTGCTTCCTGACTAAGTCTTTTTGACCACCAAATTCAATTTAAATAAAAGACTATGCCTTTTTCATTATTTTTTCCCATTGAAAATTTTATTTTATAAGACTTGGTCTAATATTATTAATATTATTATCGCTAAAACTTTGCATCACCCTTGAATAGGTAGGTTGTTAGATATAGTGTGTACCATTAAATTTAAAATTTGATAATTATTATGATCAAGTATAATAAAATTTGTTCGAAATTATTATTATTAATCAATTTTTTTATTAAAAAAAGAAAAACTGAATTTGAATGTGTGTAAGTGACTTTTAATTTAAGTTTATAGAGATTATAATTAATATTTTTATTATATATATATATATAGATATATTTTTTTTTTTGTAAAAAGAAGAAAAAGTCAAAAGGGGAAGTTGTCCACCGGCGAAGGCCGTTTCCAAAACGTGCTTTGACACACTTTAAAAAGAAGCTGCTTAACGGAAAACGACTCAAAAAGAGATGAGGAAGTCACCGCCAGTGGTGGGGTGGGGTGGGGTGGTCATGTCGACGTACATTTCTCACGTTGCTCACAAACCACCCAAAAAAAAAAAAAAAATCAGAAAAAAAAATAAAAAGGGTTGGGTTGGGGTGGCGGTAGAAAAAGAGGGGGGGAGCATCGCCATTTAGCTCAATTCCCTAGGAGAAAAAAAACACAAAAGCCATTCAAGAGCCGTTGATTTTGTGCAACTTTTTTTTTTTTAATTATTGTTAGTCATTTCGCCAACTTTGCTTTTTCTTTCACCTTTCACTTTTTTTTTTTTTTGGGTGTCTTTCGTTATTATTGTTGTTATTTATTTTTTTAAAATTTTCAAATTGTATGCAAACCCATTGTGCCACGAGAGGCACCCACATTCTTTGTGACTTTCAAGTTTTAATCCTTACAAACGTTTTTTTTTTTTTTTAAAAAAAAGGGAAAATAAAAGGGCGCCAACGTAGATTCACCACGAGACATGTCGACGCGGGAAGACAGTCATCGGCCATTTTCAAGCGAAAACGACAACATACAGGTGGGGACAAAACCGGGGGGGGTGGGGAGTGGGGTCCGTGTTAAGACGTCAATACTTTGAACGTTACATGGACTAACTGCTCAGCCCATCTGAATGCCAGGCAAAAAGAAAAAATGCCATGCCAAGCCAAGCCAAGCACGGCACAGCACAGCAAAGCAAAGCAATTTTTTTTCTCTCTCCTCTTTTTTTTTTTATAAGTGATTAATTTTATTAAAAATTAGAAGAAGGAAGATCACACGCAACTTGAAGAAGACACTGACACTGCAAAGAGTACTACTTTGTGACCAAACGCCGACGCATTTGTGGGTGTTTGCCACCTCATTCGACGACACAATGCAAACCCAAATCCTATCAAAAAAAAAAAAAAAGAAAAAGAAGATCTTTTTCATGCGTTTTCCAAGAAAGTTAATAATAAAATTGAAAATGCTCATAGAACTTGTGAATGTGGGTCTACTCGCATCATGTAACGTTTCCGCTCAAAAATTAAACTAATTACTAGCCAGAAAAAATATGGTTACAAAAACCGACAAAAAAAAAAAAAAAGAAATTTGCCAACTTTTGCTCCCTTTCTCTCTCCTCGTTGCAGTTCCTAAACGTTATGCATCGATCCCAGTGAGTCCCTCTGGGTGCTCCTCTGTGTGTGTGTGTGTGAGAGAGAGAGAGAGAGAGAGAGTTTGCAATCTTTAAAATTATATATAAAAAAAATTATGATGATATATTATACTTTTTAACTCATTATTTAACACGAAAATTCATTCAGTTTATTTGAAATCAAAATATTGATAATTTAAAATTTATCATTAAATGTGTTATATTAAAAAATCAATATATTTAAAATTTTAAATTATTAAATAAAATTAAAATATTCATTATATATATATATATATATATATATTGTGTTTTTTGTAAAATAATAAAAATTTATGGTACTATTAGCAGATTAGTAAGTAAAGGTGACGGGTGGAGGAGGAGCAGCCTTTATGTAAAGCGTAAAGCTTTGATCTTTACGGGGTTGAGGAAACGGAGAGGAGACCACTCCTACCCCCACCACCCCCCCTCAACCCCAAATTAACCAAATGATATTAAATTCTAAAGCTTTCTAATCTGCGCATGAAAAATAATAATCTCTTTGCTGGATTGCTTGCATGGAGAGGCATATTTTGCCTTTTTTTTTTCTTTTCTTTTCGCACTTTTGATGCTCATCTCTCTCTCTCTCTCTCTCTCTATATATATATATATATATCTTTTCCCTGTGTACTTTGGCTTTTCTCTATTTTAGGCGTCTCCACTACCATCGCTTTTATGATTTCTTGATTTCCAAGTCCAAGTGGGGGAGTTCTTTATTTTTGTCTTCAAATCAAACCCACACCAACTAAGATACTACATTGTACAGACACCTCCTTAAGTCGTTTTTCATTGGTGTCTTTGTATTCACCGTAAAGTGTGCAACTTTTTCTGCATTGCATGCCTCTTGATTCTCCTTCCCGGCTCTAAGCTTGTTGCCTTTCTTTTATTTTTCTCTGTTTTTGGTGGTGGGGGATTTTCACATTTTGGTAGTCTTGTTGCTTCGTTGGGTGCTTTGGGAAATCTGGGGCTTGGGTTTTGCATGGAGATTTGGGTTTTGTAGAGTGGAAGGCTTGAAGTGTTTAAAAGGAATTTCTGAGTGAGGGAGAGAGAGAGAGAGAGAGAGAGAGAGAGAGAGAGAGAGAGAAAGAGAGAAGTGAAGTAAGAAGGAACAAGGGAGAGACAGAGAGGACATGGCAGGAGGAGGAGGTGGAGGAGCCGCGCCGCCGCCAAAACAAGATGAGTTGCAGCCACATCCAGCCAAGGATCAGCTTCCAAAGATTGCTTACTGTATCACCAGTCCTCCTCCTTGGCGTGAGTTGCTTCCCTCATTTCTCTCTTTATTTCCAACGTTATATTGTCTGTCTTTATTCTTATGTTTATTTTTTTATTTTGTTTAAGTTTGTTTTCTATGCGAACATGTTTACACAACCACTGTCTATTTAATACCATTTTGTGACTGGTTCCTGTCATTGGATTGTAAGGAGACCATTTGTTTAGAATCTAAGACAAAGGTGTCATATTTTGCTGCTTTGTTGGTGTGATAGCTGTTATGAATTACAACCCATTCGAATTTTATTTATAGTTCGACCAACCTTCATTTCTTGATTAGTTTGATGAGTTGAGATGTGGAGTTGCTTGTAAAATGCAGCCGAAGCAATTCTGCTTGGCTTCCAGCACTACTTGGTGATGCTTGGTACAACAGTCCTAATACCCACCACTTTGGTTCCCCAGATGGGAGGAGGAAATGTAAGCCTTAATGGTCAAATGAGTGTGCAATTTGATGTTTAGTGTTCTGGGATATGGATCTTTTTCTTATAAGCCCGAACTGTCTTTCAGGCGGAAAAGGCGAAGATGATTCAGACCTTGCAATTTGTGGCTGGACTCAACACATTGTTCCAAACAATCTTTGGTACCCGCCTACCTGCTGTAATTGGAGGTTCCTACACCTATTTGCCAACGACCCTCTCAATTGTTTTGGCTGGTCGATACAGTGACATTTTGAATCCTGCGGAGGTTGATTCACAAAACAATTCTTGTTTAAATGCCGCAATTATCAGCTGTTACACACCCAATGTCGTACCGGTAACTTATAATTTTCATGCAGAAATTCGAGAAGATAATGCGTGGAATTCAAGGTTCCCTCATTGTTGCCTCAACTCTTCAAATTGTTATTGGATTCAGTGGCCTTTGGCGTAATGTTGCAAGGTTTTATTGTTTTCTCTTATCGGTCTAACATTTTTACATTTGGGATATATACCATAACCAGCAGCTCATTCGGATGGATCTCCACTCCCATCCACTTATGTATCACCTAGTTTGAACGCAAATTGGGGATTAGTGTAACTTTTGTGTGCTTATGACCATTAGAAAATTGATTGTTGCTGTCACAACTTTCTTGGGCCAAAGTTTCTGTTTCATTATTGCTTGGCAGGTTCTTGAGTCCATTGTCTGCCGTCCCTTTGGTGGCTCTATCTGGTTTTGGGCTGTATGAATTTGGTTTCCCTCTGGTATGCATTTGAGCTTTCCTTTTGAAATTGCATCTTCTGTTGCTATTTAACATTGACAATAGCTTTGGGCTTCCTAGCTTGCAAAATGTGTGGAGATTGGTCTGCCAGAGATTATCCTTCTAGTAATTTTCTCACAGGTGCATAGAACTTTGTATTGCTCTTATGTTTGGTCTTAGATTAAAATTCATACAGCAGGCCAATCATCTTCCCAAACTTTTGCAGTATATACCTCACATGCTACGCGTGGAAAGGGCTGTGTTTGATCGCTTTGCTGTTATATTCTCTGTGGCGGTTGTGTGGATATATGCTCACCTGCTTACTGTGGGTGGAGCATATAAGAATTCAGGACCTAAAACCCAACTAAGCTGCCGAACTGACCGTGCAGGAATTATAGGTGCTGCTCCATGGTGAGGCTCTCATAGGATTTCCTCCTAACTAAATGCCAAAAATATAAAGTGAAGGATACTGATACACTATATTTATGAGGTGATGCCTTGTGATCACCTAAAGGGCATTGCTGCTAAGGCTGGTGATATGATGCTTCTATTCTCATCTTCTCAAGGCTCCAAGTGATTATCAATATTTGTTGCTTATGAGTTTCATTGAGTTGTTAACATTGTTTTCTTTAGGATAAGAGTTCCATATCCTTTCCAATGGGGAGCTCCAACTTTTGATGCAGGAGAGGCATTTGCAATGATGATGACGTCGTTTGTTTCTCTTGTGGAGGTTTGCTTGCTTTTGCTTTATGACTTTGATGCATTCATGAACATGAGTCAATTTCTTCCTACTTAATTTGGTGGTTATAATTCTCATGTTTCTCATGCTTATGGTTCCGGAATACAATTTCCGTGATCAAACAGTCAACTGGTGCCTTCATTGCTGTGTCAAGGTATGCTAGTGCAACTCCAATACCACCTTCAGTCCTTAGCCGTGGTGTTGGTTGGCAGGTACAGTTCTTATGGTTGCTTAATTGTTTTTTGTACTTGTGCTGGTAATATACTAATTCCATGCTTAAAGAAAATAAGGTGACATAATTTCATATGAATCTAATTTGCATAGAGCAGTTAACAGTGATATTAACTGTCACCGTTTCGGTACGTGGATGTGTCCAAAGTTTATGTCTGCAACACCACCTTCAATATAGCACTCTTTCGTGCAATTATGATTGTATGGTTGAGTAAGGACTCTTGTAAAATATTTAAAGTTTTTGCTTCCCTTAACAAGAAGATATTTTCTTCTGTAATATTGTAGGGAGTTGGGATTCTTTTCTCCGGCATATTTGGAACTGGGAATGCGTCATCAGTCTCTGTGTAAGATATCTCAGTGCAATCATCTTTTCTGAAAAGTAGCTGCTCAACTCATACTAAATTATCCCCTTGATTTTCCTCTGCATTTGATTTGAGACATCTATTTGTTTAAGTGCAGTGAAAATGCTGGTTTGTTGGCACTGACTTCCGTTGGTAGCAGAAGGGTTGTTCAAATATCAGCAGGCTTCATGATTTTCTTTTCTATTCTTGGTGAGCAAACACGTAGCATGTGTGGTTAATCTTAATATTGACCAAACTCTTGACCCCTGAGCCAAATAGGCACTAATTTGAATTTACATGAACAAAACCATTCAATTGACACTTAGGTTGTGTGAGGTCCGAATATGGATTCCTATGTAATGTCTAATGATCCATGTGCTTTTGTGCAGGAAAATTTGGAGCTGTTTTTGCTTCAATTCCAGCTCCAATTGTTGCAGCTCTGTACTGCCTGTTCTTTGCTTATGTTGGTATGTCCTGTGAAGTTATGGAAACCCCTTTTAGTGATCAGACATTTTTATTTTCTCCTTATCAAGGCTGAGCAATACAACATTCTTTTTGTTACACATGAACAGGTTCAGCAGGTCTTAGTTTCCTTCAGTTCTGCAACTTAAACAGCTTCAGAACAAAGTTTATACTTGGCTTCTCAGTGTTCATGGGACTATCAATACCGCAATACTTCAATGAGTATACAGCATTCCATGGTTATGGACCTGTCCACACTGGTGCAAGATGGGTATCTTATTCTGCCTTCTCTGATCTACCCTCAATAAGCTATTCTAATCCCATAACTGGTCTTACTCATAGGAAACTTTTCTTCTTCTCATTTTGGTCAGTTCAATGACATGGTCAATGTGCCATTCTCCTCGGAGGCTTTCATTGCTGGCTTGTTGGCTCTATTCTTGGACGTAACGTTGTACCGGAAAGACAATGCAACCAGGAAAGACAGAGGGATGCCTTGGTGGGACAAGTTCCGGTCATTCAAGACAGACACAAGGAGTGAAGAATTCTATTCATTGCCATTCAATCTTAACAAGTTCTTCCCATCTGTGTGATCTTCAAACATGTTTTTCCAGTTGTGAGCTCGTATTATTCCACAAAATATCTCAATGTCAGTGCCAGAACATTGATTTTCTTCTCCCTCATCCGTGTTCAGCTCCATCAAAATGAAAAGCTTGGTTTTAATGTAATGTATAATGTCTATTTCTCTACATTTCTTCTGTCATTTCACTTATTATTGACTGTTTAGAGACCTCCCACATGCAATGTACTGTTCAAAAAAGTTTCAATTTTGTTAGGCTAAGCCTGGTGGAGATTTTAATCACTATGTATGATTGTCATTTGTTCCATGTTTAGTAAAGTTGGTTACTTGAGCCTGTATAAATACTTGTTGCCATTTGTAAATATAGGAGAGCTAGATAATTCCAGAAATGGAACTCGTGGTTTCTGCCAACCCTGCAACTGGGACTGGTGGTTTGTTCCAACCATGGAACTGTTCTTTTAATCGGATTCTATCAACGAGTGAGAAGATTATGGTAAGAGAAGGGTTATACCTGTTGTGTAGCTCGAGTTTGGTTGACTTGTCATCTCTTAGGAATTTACGTTTCGTTATAATTTAATATATGATGTATCATTAGTTTCATTCAATAGTCTAAACTTTAGAGTAACCTTTTGAGTGAATTAGTTGCTTGACAATTTTTTGCTACCTCTTCAACACAGATATCCAATCATGTTTGAGCTAATTGTGTCCAAATCCTAAACTGAATACGGGTGTAGATAAATGTACAAATGCATGCTTAGTACAATCCTTCTCTTATCTCTACTTCAACAGAAAAAGTAATCTGTTACCTATGATTTTTCATCATCAAACTTGCACTAAAAACAAAGTAGTGGCAATTGGGCTGCATCTGGTCCATTGGGGGCCAGCCAAGTTGGATGTTGCAAAAATTTGGACTTTATCCTCCTCTTGGAATACCTTTACAACATAGGAATTTCTATCCTCCTCATGTCATTTCGTGGCTGCTTGCTCCATGCATTTTATCATTAAGTCTGAGATGTTTAGCCTAGACCTTTATTGCTGCTTCTTGAATTTAGTGAATGAAAACAATAACAGGGGCTTAAGGACCCCGTCACTGTTTTTGGCTACAAAGTTAAAAGGTAAATTTTCTGGTACAAATGGTCTAAAATAGCCTGGTTTCCAATAAGAAGCCAGATGGACAGAAAGCCAGAAAGCATGTCAACAAATCAATAACTCATACAATTTAGTGCAAAATGGAGAAACCATTAAGCTTTGGATTTAGTTCGATTGGGAATTGTGGTCAAGTTGTTTCTCTGAAGCTTAATGATTATGCCAGAATGATTTGGCATTGTCTCAAAAAACTGAGGCCACTAAATTCTTTGATTTGATCATTCATGGATTGTGCACGTGACATGGTGACCACTACCCCCAAATTAGTGTCCATTTCTCATTTCATGGAACCATAAACATGTTCCTGCCTAACCAATAATTGAAATTCAATGCCATTCAGATTTAATCTCGCATGCATTGCATGCAAGAGAAAAAGGTCAATCAACAACGCAAAGTTAAGAAAAAGTGCAATTTCTTTTTATCATACATGAAATTCGCCCATAAACGTGAATCTTTTACTTTAAAAATAAGTGCTCCAACATTGTGCATGATGCCAGGAAGAAGACAAGCAATGTCTAGGGAAAATAGATAAGGTCCCCAAAAGAGCTTGCCATAAGACCCTAAATTGGTCAGATTGTAACGTTAAAGGGGAACTAAGATTTAACAGGCATCCCAGTCTTGAAAAGAAATTAAAGAATAAAGAAATCTGAAAAATTTTCCACCTTGGGAACAATTGTGAAGTGCTGACATCCTGTAAATTAGACTAATCTTTCTTTAAGACTATAAGTTTTGAATTTGAATTGAACTAATTAAAAAAAAAAAAAAAGAAGAAGAAGAAGAAGAAGAAGAAGCTACCACTTGACCGTTGCACAATGAATTTATGGTCGCCCATATCTCCTAGTCCAATTGAATTTTCTTTTCAGTGGACATTGATGATAAGAGGGACATCGACATTATCGTTTCCTCGGGCTCTTAACCTGACGTTGACCGAATAATGTTTTCCAAGTTGCCACGTTATGGTGGTTGAGTTACATAAATCGTATCGCTCTCTGATCATTATCATTGATGCCCATTATACAAGGAAGACAATTTTTTTTGTTTTTTTTTTACTAATCTCTTTGGATTAAAGAGCTTAATTGGAATCTTAAAATAATCATCCCCATATCTAAACTATTGTTCCAATTTGAATAGCTACCTTTCCAAGGCAAAATCCCCACGCCATTGTGAAAAGATTGATTCTTTTTCGAGGGAGAAAAGTTGCCTCCACTCAGCTGGAATGCAGCGAAGATGCTTCAATATCTAATTAAGGGCCATTGAAAATTCGAATGCTCAATTATAGAAACTAGAGAATATACAAATGCTAATGTGCTTTTCGAGGGAAGTTTATCGGTTTAAATTTTAAGGGTAATATTATTAAATAATATCGATTACAATGAAGTGTTAAAAATAAACAATCCCAATTTTATTACATATTACTTACTTTTTACTTTATTATCATTTGTTTATTATGCAAAATCAAAAAACAATAGTTGAATTATTTATCATTACTTTTTTTAAATTGTATATTAAAAAAAAAGAGAGAGAGAGAGAAAAAGTCGGACTTACAACTGAAAGTCTGAAACTACTAAAATTTGTGGGCTAAGCTTTGTCTAAAGCGACTTTGTCAGAGCTACCAGCCCCAAGGAATCACACACAAATCAGTTAGTAGGGGCAAATGCATCCACAAAAATTTAGAATTTGATTTAATTTTATTGTTATTTCCCATATTAGTCCGCATTAAATATTTTAATTTGTCCCTGCTCAATATTTTTTTTTTTTTTTGGGTTTCTATCACATCTTTTTGTTTGCTTCCACTGCTGAAAATTCCTGGCTCCACCGCTCACTAGCCCACTTCTCTCACCATAAACTCTGAACTAAGAGTAAATACATATTTTTGCAACTTGAATCTGTGATTTTCAGGTTGTAAGACAGCGGCTTGCCATTTCGCTAAGGCTAGTCTTGATATGCAAACCTTATAGTACAGGAAAAAAGAAATAAAAGCCAAGTTTGTCCACAGTTTGCTCTTTGAAATGGTGCCATTAAAGTGCGTTCTTCAGCAGCACAAAAAGGGACCATGGCCAGTCATCATCCGTTAAGGAGTGCAGATGAAACGTTGGTATAGCAGAACCAGAGAATCGAAGTACAACCAGTAGACCTTTTGTTTTAGTGCAACAAAAATAAGTTTCCAAAGAGCAATAAAAATATAAAGATTCATGCATATATTCGGCTTACAAACTTCGTTATTTATTTGTGAAGTCTTTTGGATTCAAATATATCATTATATATTTATATCATCTTTAATTCAAATACAAAAAATTAAACATTTAAATATAAATTCAAATTAATTTGAATTCAATCTTAAAAATTGTAAAAGAAGAAATTAATACTTTTTTATTTGAAATTTAAGTATATTACATTGAGTGTAGTTATCTTCGTTGAATGTTGGTGGAGGTGAAGGAGTGAAGAAGCTAGATGAAGCTATTCCAGGATACCTGTATGCCTTTTTGTGAGGCTTACTCTTTGGTCCTTTTCTTTTTCTTTTTCTTTTTTTTTTAAACAACTCATTGATATGTTTCCTCTCTCTTTTGGTCAGAATTCATAGGTCTCTTGTTGGACTTTCCTACTTTGATACCAAATATTGGTATAATAAAACTAAAGAATCGAAACACAACTAGTAGTTTGGTATGGCAAAAGTAAGCCTTGAGAGAGCAAAATTCATACATATATTTGGTTTATAAACTTCATTTTATATGAAAATTTAAAATTAATACATCATTTTGTATTTATATTATCTTTAATTCAACTATAAAATTTTAAAAGTTTAAATATAAATTCAAATTAATTTGAATTCAATATTAAGAGTTACAAAAAAAAATTGACAATTATTTTTAACAAGTCAATCAAATTTTACTTAAAATTTAAGAATAAAATTACATTATATTAAAATAAACTTAGTTAACTTCTCTGGAAAGATTGGCTACCTTCTTCAATTAGAAGCAGCTGTCTCAACAAGAAGAAAACTTGCATCAAGACAACATCCTAAGATTGGTGAGCAATATAGTCCAGCACCATGATGCTTAGCTTCCAAGAGCTTCACGAATGTAGAAATGAGTGTCGGGAACTTAAAAACAATGCTGGTAGCCAGTGGCAAATTCCAGCTAGAATTAACCAAGTTGAGTGACAAAGGATGTGAGATAAAACATAGGTCAGGTCTTGGGTTCAAATTCTTACAACCTTGGCCCTTGAATTAATCCTGGGGTCATTCCCGCCGATTAAAGGTTGGAACTTTATTTGATGGGGGTGGATGAGACGGTTGTGTGACAAAGACCCCATAACCATAACCACTGTTATCAGAAAAGCAGCTAGAATTAAAAAATATATATATATTATTGTTGTTTTTATTTGGACAGAAAGGAAAAGTAAAGTACAAAACAATTAGACTTGTTATGTTTTGTGCCAATAGCCTCGGTATCTGAATCATAATAAATTCCACAACGATTTCTAATTTTGTACCACTTTTGTAGTGATTTGAACAGGCTCACTAGGGTTGCTTGCGTGGTTATCGATAATAGTCATCGCGGACATTTGCTCCGGGCTCATCGACCTCGGCTTCAAAGGCAATAGCGGGGGGAGAGTCAAATTCAACAGCTGAGATTGTGCCGAGATAAAACAATTGGCCAAATTCCCACGATGCAGCTACCAGTTTAATCATCTATAATCCATCCATCTGTTTCTAATACTTATCTAGTACATATATTTTTCCTCATCCATTAACATGAGAGTTTATAATCTATTTGCTATTTGGGAGTTGGCTTGAGGACTAGTTTCAACTAAAATCTTGGTACAATGATGATCTGAATCCGAGGAATCGAAATATAATTCTTCTTTTATTGATATATACATAGCATTAGGTTAGATGCTTAAAAAAAAAAAAAACTGTGGGGTTGAATCTTAAGAACAAATTTTAACTTTTTTTTTTTTTTCGAGCAAGTTTAGGTCCAGTCGACGGGTTAGGTTGTGGTATTTGTATTTGTATTGGTTTGTCATTTGAATCTTCAACAACGTTGCTTAAACTACTCTTGAATGGATGATTTTAAGAGTTTTTGTGTATTAGATGGGAAGAATGTAGAAAAAGCAAACGTAAATATTATAACGTCCTTGGCAAAAAAAAAAAGAAAACATCATTAACACCACCAATTAACAAGGCCCTCTATTGTTTAGCAGGGTAGTATTAATTACAAATTTTTGAATGTTTATAAGACGAGGCCTAGATATTCCAGACCACAATTTGCTGCCCCGCACCCACAAGGGGGCAATCTATGAACATTAATAGGATATGAATCCAATCATCCAATAATTTATATAATCAGTCGCCTTTCATATAATATTAATGGCTGATGGCTGCCTTACTCCATTTCTGCGAGAAATTAAGAGCTTCTCATTTTACATTAGGGGTTTGTAGTCCTCCACAAGAGTAATGTTTGAACAAGAAATAGCCCATTCTCCATTTAATATGGATACCTGATGTCCCCAATATCATCACACATGGCTTACATAGACTCTGACAATTAAATCGGAAATGTTTAATGCTATGCTTGTCAAGCATTGAGATTAAGATAGTTTAACATGAATCAGATTTACAAGAGTCAAAGGTCCTCAAGAAGATTATTGTCTCCAACAAGGTCTTTGCTCATAATCCAATGTCAAACACTGTGCAATCGCTAAGATGGAAGAAAAATAATAAAAAAAAAAATTGTGTGAACGAACTCAATGGAGACATTTCAAACTTGAATTGATATATTACACTATTACGATTATTAAAATTATATATTTTTAATTCTTTACTACATAGATGTAATTAATAATAAGAATTATAATTATGCATTTATTGGTCATAATAACGTAACTTAATATAAGCTTGTATATAGAATTTGGTGAGTTGATCACTTTCACACAAACTCAAAAAGAAAATTATGACCACTAATATTGTCTTTCCACTATATCCAAGATTCAAGATCCATGTGTTTTGGCATATATGAAATACAACCCGGCAAGGAACCTGGAGTTGGGGACTAATTGCGGTAGGGTTTGCCTCAGAAATGCTCGCTGATCAAAGCCAGCAGCTGCCAGCCTTTTGAGCATTTCATGTTTCTTAGGTGGTTAGGATTTAGAGTTCTGCATTTTCTTTGGTCTACTGCAAATAGCCCTCAAATGATTTGCTCCACATCAACTGCCACGAGCTCCACAATAAAGCATCTTCAATGAAAGAATCTTTTTGGCATTGTTAATTCTTGATGATGTGGTTAGATATGACCCTTTTAAGGTCAATTTTAATCGAATTGGATTTTGGAGCTTTTCCACAAAAGTTTGTGCTCATTGTTTTAATTATATCATGTGAAGATGGTGGATGCTTTCCACGCCAAGCCACCAATATTCGGTGAATAATATAGCTATTCTAAAAAAACGGAATCAATTGGATAGTGATTAATTAAACTTGCAGCCCTACGTATATCTTTCGATAGGGACACGCGTGGAAACGTTTCTTTACGCTTTTAACAAAAGATTTCAAATAATCATATAAGCTAAACAACGGGCCATTTCACAAAGTCAAGAGTCATAATTTCGAACTTGGAATATCTTGGCAAGCAAAGACTTCTCCCATCAAAAGAATAAACTGTCAGGATATTTTGATACCATGTTAAGAAATTATCAAACTTAAAATTTTAAGTTTATTGGATAAAACTCAAAGACAAGTTATATATTGAAGTGTTAAAATCCAACAACACCCATTTTCTTTATAATGAAGTTACAATTACATAATAAATCAAGATATCATTATTAAGTATATAAACTCCTGAATGTGTAGGTAGAATGCTCCTCGTATCAGAACCGAATCTTATTACTTAGCGTGAGCATTTGTATTTAGTTCACAATTTTGAGTCTTCAGTTGTGACTTAGTTGATGCGTATTAAGACCAATAAGCTCCAGGCTCTAATTCATTGGTAACTAAGAGTAATTTCTAAATTTGGAGTTGAATCTAGATGCCTTGGACACCTTCCTTATGGATAAAAATTGAAACGAAGGTATAAGATTTTGGGCAGTGAAATCGTGGATTTGATTGATATGGTTGGGGACTTTGGAAGGAGGCAGGCCAGGAGCTAGAGTTGCATGACAAACAAGGACAAGATGGTGGGCTGTCCTCGTCCATCCACCATTGGAATCTTCTCCTCCCACGCCTGCGGCCTGCCTTAAGACTTTTTTTAAGACCCTCTTGGTTAGGCTTTACGCCTTTGTAATTCCCAGGTTTAACGGGAAAGATAAATACAAACTCCAAACTGCCGACCATGCCCGGCCGCCATGCTTCCCATTCCTTGACATCTCTGCAGGTCTCACCCCCACCAAACTTCCAGGCTTCCTGCCTGTTGCAATTAAGCGTCATGTGAGGTGGGTTGGTATAAAATTACTGACAGAAATAAGAAAAAATACCAAACATTAGAAAAAGGAAAAAAAGAACTCCATTTATTATAAAACATTATTGTTCTGAAGTAAATAATTGTTTAATGTAATTTTATTGGTAAAATATATATATATATCTACATAATATTTTAATAAAACTAAATAGTGAAAATTTATCTTACCATTTTTAATTAATTTTTTTTTTCAAGTGTCTTGCGTCTCTCGTACCTTATGTACGTCTTATTGCATATAGCGATGCTACAACATATATTGCCAATTCAATTATGTTGCGCTTGCATGTCTTGTTAACATCACCAGTTTTTAATATCGGTCGTCGATGAGTATTTTCATTATTGCGGTGTTAATGTCTCAATTTTGCCCTAAAAGAATGATCAATTTTGATTTTAAAATTGACCCCATTCTAGTTAGTTGGGAAATGGGAGATGGGCCAGCCCTCCCTGTCTGAATAAGACTCTTGCTAGCATAATTGTAAGGTGGTGGGGAGCTGCACAGAAAGAGACTGATGCTTCTTCCTTCACCTCATTCCTTTCCATCTTCCTCCTCATCTTTCTTCTTTGTTTCTTTCTTGTCTCTCTTAGATGGATAGCTAGAGGGGAAAAAAAAGACAGATCATGGGAAATTGTCAAGCCATTGATGCTGCAGCCTTGGTAATACAGCACCCAAGTGGGAAGATAGAGTGGTTAAATTGGCCTCTTACAGCCAGTGAAGTCATGAGAATGAACCCTGGCCATTATGTTTCGTTGATTATACCATTACCCGCGTCTGGGGAAGAAAACCAGGAAACCAAAACTGTGCAGTTCACTCGTGTAAAGCTTCTTAGGCCAAGCGATACACTTGAACTCGGCCATGCTTATCGGCTTGTTACCACTCAAGGTACGAATGCTTGTTCTGTGGCTGGTTGTTTCTTAGCATATTAGTTATATTTCTTCCTCATCTGGGGGTTGGTTGAAGAAGTTCTTTTGTTCCTAATCATCTCCTTTTGTGGTTGCAGAGGTTATGAAGGTGTTGCAGGCAAAGAAGAATGCAAAAATGAAGAAGCAGCAGCAACCAGAATCTGCTGAGAAAACTGAGACAGCAGCAAAAGAGAAGCAGAGTTCAGGTTTTGAAGCGGGAAAGAATTATAATAAAGAAGAGCACCAGGTAACCTCCAGGGAAAGCTTTTATGAATTACAACATATTCTTAATGCCCTTAGCACGTGAGACTGGATTCATTTGCAGTCAGTAATGATTTCTCTCATGCTAAACTGAACTGCATGTCTTATACTCTAACACAGAGCCTCCCTGCATCGATTTGATTTCATTTCTTATTGGGCATAAAAGATCTCGGCATGTCTGTTCCTTGCTTCGGATAAACATGCTTGCCGACAAAACGAAAAGGAGACCAAACCATAAAAGAAGAAAAGCAGGAGCTAAACTCTTTTGCACACAATATTAGCACAAGATGTTGAATAGCAACCACAAACCATACAAGGGGATTGCTCACTTTGGATCAATTCACTGTTATTTGCGAATGGTAGCTTCCTTGACAATATGTGAAACATTTCAGGCAATGAAGCATGAAAGACGTAGATCCAGGGCACAATCAATTAACTCCCCTGCAATTAGATCAAAGTCCTGGCGCCCATCATTACAGAGTATCTCTGAGGCTAGGAGCTGATGGTGTATTCAGTTACAGCATGCAGAGTGGCTTTCAACTTCGTGGCCTTCTTATACACAGGAAAATAGATTCAACTCAAATCAATGGATGTTGAGTCAAATTTCAAAACCATTTTCTAGCTGCGCTCCCACTTCTAAACCATTTCCAATAAATAATAAATCTCTATAGTTACAAAAGACCAATGGAGCTGACATTGTTTTCCAAAGATACTTTGTAATTGCATGCATGTCCAACATCTTTCTAACTCCAACACCTTTCTAATTAATTTATCAGGATCTGAAATACAACATGGAGATAAATCTAAAATCATCTTGATTGAAAAAAAATCAATTTGAGGGGGTTGAATTCCAAACTTCCCAGTCCCGATCAACATAGTTCTGGGCCCACAAAAGGGAATTCCTTGCAGCCAAAGGTGCTCCGGGTAATTTCTTCTCCTTGAGAGAAATTAACATGTCGGTGAATGGCTCCACCATGAGCGTCCCAGGTCCTCCATATTCCTTGTGCAAGAAATCACTCAATATCTGGTTGCACAGCACAATGATTAATTTGGAGCTTCTGCTTTTACATGAAATCAATCATCAAGCACTAAGTAACAAATGGAAGATACTGTCAATATTGGCCTAACCACGTAGGAAAAGTTATTGGCTCAAAGATGTGCAGAAAAGATGGAATCAAAATGATGGAAGTTGTCCGAACGACTTCTCTTATTTTGATCTCAAGTGAGATATTCCACATGGGCATCAATTATAAACTGCCCCCATGAGGTAAGAGATGAAAAACATGTTTGGCCATCTTGTAGAAAGAAGTACCACTAGCAACCATAACTAATTGAAATTAAGAGGTCATAAAATTAAACAGGCCACATTGGGTGGAAGAGAAAAACTAAGGCACAGGTAATGATGACAGCCATCATCATCTATTAGTTACATAATCTCAAATGAAACTAGAAAGACCAATTCCCTCATTCTCCCACCAATGACAGTGAGCTTGCTTATGCATCCAAACAGCAGGCAAGTTTTTGTATTGTAGCTTCTTGTTTGTTAAACCACAAGCCACCAAGTTTCCCCACAAAAGCCAAAAATTGTTATCCTCATGACATAGGTTAGATTGTGCTGGACTAGATGCCGGCACTAGATCTGTTCTTAGAAAAGGGGGAAAAAGAGAAAAAGAAAAACCATCAATCTTATACTTTGGTTACATTTTGGAAAAGATAGCATCCCAAACAAAAAATCCCAACAAAAATCAATGAAGAATGAAGTACAGTATAAATCACATTTTATTTCAAATTTGGTACCCTCATATAAAGTTTGGTTTTCATTTATATCCTATATAATGTTCAGACAGTTCAGAGTTCCTCCCAACAACTGCATTCTAGTTCTGCTCGCTGACTGGATACTGGGTAAAAACATACTGGGCCACTTACTCAGCCTTCAGAAAATTAGATGATTTTTTCACAAACGTTTGGTTGGGGCGTGCAGAAAGGAGGGCAATGGATGTTGTGTAAGGTACAGTAAGGAGGCTGTTAAAAATTGCCTAAACACACAAAACCAAACATAGCTTTAGACTGCTGGAAAGATACAGTCTGTCAGACAATTTTTTTCTGAATGGAGAGGTGCAAGAAAAATTTGGAATATGCTTCCTCACTCAGACATTGATAAACAGTCCCACAATAAGATTACTACCATTTTAAGCCACCCAAACATTGACATCAGTTCAATGCAGCCTTCAAGGTATGTTCCCCACAAATTAGCTTAGAGAAACATCCAAGTAGGACAAATTTCTGATGTAAACTTAAAAGACAACGTTTGAAACACCACACACAACACAGCCAATGGTAGCATTTGGCTTTCCTTTGTAATACAAACCTAGAACCTAATTTCCCCCCATTTTGATAGGAACATAATATCACAAAAATTCCCTGAAAGGTACTTTTAACAAACCATGTGGATCATAATCTGAAAACATTTACAGGTACAATGAATGGTCAATCATAGGACCATGTGCTAAGTCCATAATCAATATCAAGAGAAAGAAAGAAAAAAAAAAGTACAAAACATCAAAATCACAATTAAACAAGTAACATTTAGGTCCTTTGAGGTGCCTTCCCCAACGACATTTAAAAGAATTTGTGAGATTCCGAGTGTCTGACTTCAAAATGATTGTAAGAACAGCCATGAATGTCACTTCTAGGCGTTTGTTAAAGCTTTAAGTTAATGCTTGAAGAAGGAAACTTCCGCTTCTAGGTGACTTACATTTTTTCCCACCTATGGGCTTTATCATACAGACTTATAGACCGACGCAGATCCACATTACATTATCATGAACTTTGGTTGAACATTTGTAGTCCTCATCGTTAGTTGCAATTACAAAGACTAAACATGTGCAACTAACAGGGATGCTAATGTGATGTGCCATCTTGCACCTTATCCCGCATCTATGTAATATTTCCGTTGCATGATTTCTCCTCATTCCATCTAGCGGATTTCCAACCTAACAACTCCAAAGGCAAATTTCCCATTCCACAAAGTCTTGCGACTGGAAAGACCAAATTCAAAGCTTCACTATGACATTTTGTCGGGAAGGTTTTGCACATGTCTTGTTCATATCACTGAGTTTAATGCAAGCAATCAAAGCCTCTCTCTCTCTGTTTTTTTTTTTTTTTTTGCCTTTTTTCCTTAGCAGCTTAATTGACCACGGAAAGACAAAACAAGGAAAGAACTAGAATTTGAGGAAATAATAATTTAAAAGAAGAAAAGTCAAGAAAATTTCACCTCGGAGCAGACATCGACAACTTTATCAAGATCATCGCCAAATGTTTCCTTCTCCTGGGACAGTTTCTTTAACAGCTCTGTCCTAAACTTCTGCGTCTCCTGTAATAACAAATCCCAATAATAATAATAATAATAATTAATCAAAGATTGCAACTAAATAAATTTAAATAAATACCATAAAATTTTATATTATATATAAAATATGCACATAATATAAAAATTAATTATGTCAATTTAAATTTAGCACTATTGAATCCATCTCGATTTTCTCTGAATTGAATTTTTTTTTTTCACATAATTTAGTTGTACGAAGTGGTCGTTGCAAAGCTGTCTATCTTGCGAACATTCTTACATATTGTGCGAATTCAGGGATAGGATCCGGGTACACGAACTTCTTGGCGGCGCCGGCGGCGGAGGAGGGGGAAGGGATTAGGAAAATGGTATGTGGAGAGCGTAGGATAGGAGAAGGGGTGCGCACGATAAGATTGACGGTGTTTCTTCTGGAGAATCGGGTTTTGGCGGGAGAGTGGGGAAATGGAGATGGCCGGACTGCAGACAGACTGGAGAGAAGAAGGGCCATTGGAGTTGGACTTAGTGGAATTAAACGACGACGGACTTGGCATTTACAGTGCGAATTTAAAAAATAAAAAATAAAAAATGGCCATGATAAGAGGCCCACAATCTAACATAGGATCAAATTTGCAGGCCCAATATAACCTATGAGACTGTAATGGGCCTACTGTTAGCCCAATTATTCCCTTTGAAAAAAGAGAGAAAGAGAGAACGCTTTGGTTAAACCCAATTGTGCTGAGATCATTCGTCTTACAAGCAAAAATATTGAAGAACAATTAGTTGCATGATCGTAGTCTTTTTGACAATTAGTAATGAATATAAAAAATTTACAAATAATAATTACAATAATGCTACTTCACGTAAATTTGTCACGTTTTAATATAATTCGTATTTATATAATAAAATTCAGTTGATAAAAAGTTAAAACTTCAACAAAAAAAGAAATAATTTTAGAAAATAAACTTTTTTTTTGCAAAAAAAAAAAAAGAGAGAGAGAGAGAGAGAGAGAGACATATGTCAATAATTATAGTATTAATTATCCAAAATCCAAGATTAACTTTTGTGCTTAATGGATACACTTTGAAGCCATCTACCTTCCTAGCTTGCTTTTCGAGGGATGGATTGATGGATTGATTTATAGGGTAGGTGCCTTCCACTTTCTTTTGTTTTGTTTTTTTTTTTAAGTCACTTTCTTTCTCGACTTAGCTCTTATGGTGTGTTAACTGAACCTTTAAATAATGAATGATGTATCCTACTCTCAAAAATATTAGCAAATTTTGATTTATACAATTTGCGGAGGAAATGTAAGGATAAAATGGAGGGCTCAAATTGTGAATAGCTTATTACAAATGTTATTTCTAGCCTTTCTTTCATATTCCTTTTCTCCATTCCATAATAGCTTATTGATTTGCATTCACTTGGATGGGTTTTCTATCTTCCCTTCTACCCATTTACCGTCTTCTTAATCGAATCATCAGTAGGTTAATTTTGCTCACTGTACTGAACTTCTTTTTTTTTTCAGCTTCTAGCTTGACAATTTACATCTTTCTCACATCCCTCTTACACTATTACACAAATAATGGTAATTTGCATTTTTGGAAAAAAAAAAAAAAAAAGAGTCCTTTGCCGATGATCGGCTTGGGATCATGTTGTCTTCCAATTTGTATGATTGAACAGAAGACCCTTTTGTCTCCACCCTTGAGATTGGAGGTCCAAGCACTATCACAAAGGCAAATAAAGATCCACGCTCCCTCGAGAACGGCCATCCCTTCTTTTACTTTCAGCTTCTTTTCATTGCATCTAAGGATGGCAATGTGAGTTGGAAAGCCAATGCCTCGATACCTCTGCCCCCTAGCAAAAGACTTCCCTCTTTTTTTTCCTCGCTATTCCAGATGTGAAAGACTTCTATTAATAGGGTTTTCTGTATGCATATCTAAAAAAGTAACGTTTCAGATATTCTTATATAATAAAATTTATAAAAAGATATATGTAGTAATTGTAATTTTTACATTAAAATTAATTCTTTAATTTCATCAAACGCAGACAAACATTTTGATTATAAAATAAGGAAGGATTGTACAATGTTTGGTGCTCACTAATAAAGAGAAAAAATGTAAAATTTTTAGAGATTTTTATATGGTAAAATCTGCATGTATGTAATAATATTAATTTATACATTAAAATTAATTATGTAATTTCATCAAATGCAAACAAATGTTTTGATTACAGAACGAGGAAGGCTTGCACAAGGTCAGGGCGCTCACTAATAAAGAGACGAAACGTAAACAAACGTTTTGATGTAGGCTAGTTTTCATGACATTCTTTTTCTCGTTGCCTTTCTTGCTTATACTAAAGTAGTGACATATGTATAGGACAGCGACATTTGAGTGCTCTGTGGAGTCCAGAATGGTGCTGTCTTGCGTTCAGCAAATGATCAGATCACAACAGCTATATCTGAATGTTGTTGTGTGCATCATTCTAGCTTTTGAACCCTTTAGTTCCATGGTCCTATGGACCTTTTTCAGCAACCCCACGAGCACGGTTTTACAACTGAAAATCAATCTTTGTAAGCTGAATTTTTGAGGTTCCTCCATCTTTGTCATGGCCATTGTCCTTCTAATAAAGTTTTGAGTTTTCGTCGCAGAAATGAGTGTGTAAGGGGCAAGATTTTGCTCCTTGCACTGCCATAAACAGACCATTTTCACTAGTACGAAATAAAAATTTTTTAGTTTTTCCAAGATTATTATTTGAGAGCATTCACGATTAATTTGGTGGTAAAAATGAATTAAGATTTCATGGATTAAACGAACGGTCATGGATACAAATCTTCTATATGTTTTTCATATTTCAAGTGTGAGCTGTAGCAATAAGAGCGATTTTAATGACCTGAGATATGTTTGTGAGGATTGCTTTAATCATTAAAAAATTACATGTGAGCAATCATTGTTCTCCTATAACCCATATTATAGCTAAAAGTGACTAATCAATTACCCAAATTCATATTGGCATGTTAAAAGGGCCCTCGTAATGGTGGGATCCTTGTTGCCAACAAAAATCCAAACTCTAATACCCCTTCACCTTTATAAATTATGTCAAATAAAGTAGCCATCGAGTCACCATCGTTTCCTAAATATAACCGGTCTGCCTAGCAACCCTTTGTGTCAAGCTTTCTCAGGGGCCATGAATAGCCGCCAATTGCAGGTTTTCTTTACAAATTTGACGGTGGAGATATTCAGACTAAAGTTCTGACTAATCGTCTAGGTTTCATGTAATTTGGTGAATCTATGCTCGTTGACTGGAGGTGCAATCTCTAGTACATGTTGTTACTACTCAAATTGAAATTGGATTCAAATTTAAGAGCGTGCGCATTCCCATCTGGACTTCAGAAGAATTGATTATGTGTGTCATTAGCAGCGGAAAGCTACATAAATATACATCTGTTTCGTCACAATGTTGACCATTATACAATTTATTGGAACTTGGGGGCAAACCACAAAACCTTGCATAAATAGATGGAAATATTGTATGATGCGCTCAGTTCATGACCCATGCTTGGTGTCGTTCACACAAACAATGTAATCCCAAAAAATAAAAACTCAAATCTTAGGCGACTATTCCATGGATCCCAGGCACAATCCAAGAGACAAACTGTCAAAAACGTACCGACGCTTAATTGCCACCATATGCATAGCTAGTTACCATTCATCTTCACCGTGGTCCGTATTGAAAGCGGGCACAATTTTGAACCCTGAACGAGTGATGTATGTTATGCCGTTGCAACAGGAATGATGGGTACTTGCCTAAAATGCTAGATCACCTTCTATTGCAACATGCCAAAAAAATAATGTACCAACTACCTAGCGTCGGGAACCTTGCTTTTTCCATCATTACACCCACTTCAAATGTTCATTTTGCACAATCTTAATTATCTAATTACCATGTGACTCACTTCAAATTTTGTACAACATACCACATACCTGACCATCACATTCGCAGTGATAATAAAATACGGACCACATATTTGATTAATACCAGGGAAATGATTTAGTTATAAAAAATGGGAGTGTTTTTTAAGCCGTCGAATATCAACAAGGGGGAAAAAGGAGGAAGGAGCCATAGATTGGTCCCAAGAGACCATAGAGCAAATAAAAGAGAAGCAGTCACATTCTAGGAGATGTGGGCCTTTATGGTTATTGCGGGACCAAGCAGTCCCTTCACTGCATGTTTGCAACCAGCAATGGGCTCATTTTAAGTTCCAGATTCTATTCCGAAAAGTCCTTTTGATACAGTAACAAAAACAAAGCACAAAGAGACAAACTTTCCATTGTCAATCACATGCCATGCGCAAAGAGGATCTGTGTGTGTGCAAATATAATTAATTTGGACTTTTATTTCATGTGATCAAAATCAGATACAAACACAAGTGAAAGGCCCCAAAGACCTTTTGTATTGTCAGGCCGAGCTTAATATGACCCAAATGAGGATACTCCTCACTCAAAAGACAGACAAATTATGGGGAAAAAAAAAAAGGATAAAAAAGCACTTGTAACCAAATCACACGTGTGGACACTCCTTGCAAAAGAGTTTAGTACCAGAAGAACCCGTTAAAAATGCACACATACAGACATGTGAGCCATGCGCCTAGCATGGCCACCCAAAAAACAACTCCTTTCAAAACCTATATGAACATATCAGCATGTGTTGGGAGTCATGTTCTTTTTTTTTTATTTATTTGTTTTTGGACTTCCCCATCGAAAAAGGAAGATCGGTTGAAGCAATGATGGCAGCCAGGATGAGAAGTTTTGCTGGCATACCATGAATTGCCTAAACTTCAAAGTTCAATCCTTGTTTCCCCATACCATTGATTTTTCTATCTTTTGGCCTCTTTTTCTCCTAACTCTATTCAAATGGCCCCCACCATCTCCTTTGTTTCATTCAATAATCAATGTCATCATTGAATTTCATCAACCCCACTAGTTTCACACTCCATAACTCCACTTTTAAACACAAGCTTTATCTTAAATTCTCAACTTTCTCACACCCAAAAGTATCCATCATATGATCCCCTTCCCTTGGGAATCTGCAATGCCATTAATAAACTTAAATGGCAAAGCCCACAAGTAAAAGAATTAATAAATCCCCAAAACTCACATACGTATATACACTAGATAAATCTACATTATTCAAAGTCAATTCTCTCTCCAAAATCACACAACAAAATACTTGAGGATTCTAGATAACATGGACTAGGACCACCATTTCGTTCTCCTTATTTTCCTCCATTTTCAAATTTTTAAGTCCTCTTTTTTCCTCACTCAGAGTTCCTTAATTTTGTCATCGTCTGCCCACAAGTAGCCATTTAATTTTCTTCTTTTAAAAGATAAGGAAGATGAGGATGATGAGTCACCAGATCTCATTCCAGCCCGAATTGTTACCCAAAGCTGTGGCAAGACTTTTGGTGGTTTCCTCCGGTTGTTATCAAGCACAAGATCTTGAGTTAACCTGTAACAACTGATGATTTTGTCCTGCCAAAAAAGGATGTGTTTGGGATTATTTGGGACACTAATCATTGTATCGTATCAGAAAGCAGTGTATACTTATATGCATCCTTACTTTGCTTAGCCCATCACACCATGATTCAGCGTGCTCGGGATTAACAAGAGACAAGTTTGGAATTTCATTAGCTGCACACAGAATAGCTGCCGCAGCAATGCTTGATGGCCAATACTCAAGAAAGCTGGCCTCTGTTCACATCAACGGAAAAAAAAAAAGAAAATTTCCTTTTATGCTCTAATTTTACCATAGGAAGTTGCTTCCACTGGTATCAGATTGTGTTACCTTGGATATTGGATAAGATGATTTCTGTAGCCCTTGAAATCAGAAATCCCATATTAGTTCCTGTTGGATCTAGCTTGCATGCAAAGAAATCAATGAAACTAAATGGTGTTACAGATCGTAGCCTCCAATCCAAGACACTCAGAACAAGTAGCTCCATCCTCAGGATTGTCCTTGGTTCGAACATAAATTTTGCCCCTTCAATCTACAAAATTAAATATTAGGCTGTTTACTCTCCTTGTTGTCATAAATTTGAAAAGCACCGGCAAATATACATGATTCATACCTGCAAATCCAGTAGAGAAGGAACCAGAGTTTCCTCCATTTTAGCAGCTAAAGACAAGCAAGCAACAGATAAGAGTTGCAACGGCCATCCGTTTTCTTGCTGAAACAGTAAATTATTTTAAAGTTAAAATGTAATGACAATAATAATAATAACAACAACAATAATAATAATAATAATAATAAAAGCGACAACGACGTCAATACCATATAAATAGTTATGAACAGAATTTTCTTTCATAATATGTGAGAATTATCAAAATACTTGTTGAACTTACGTCGATATAATTAAAAATAATTGATAAAATAATATAATATTATTATAATAATACAAAAAAAATCAGTTAATAGAAAAAAAGAAATTATTTTATTAATTATAATCATCTGTGTCACAGGCCGTTTTGTTATTTCCTTATTCATAATCCTATGATTTTTCCACGCACCTGCGAGGCACATAATTAACAATAAAGAAAGACTATTCAAAGATATCCCGTCGAAAACTTTACACGCGTGACACAATAAGTACACCCAAAAAAGGTTTACAGTGGAGTTATTAAACTCATAAAATGAAAATGCGAAGCATACCCACTAAACAATTAACAATCAACAATCCAAAATAATTGTTTAGTCGGATCGTGTTCCCAGCATGGTGCCTAAGCCTAAAGCCTATAGCTATGGTAACTATAACTATAGTTAGATGTTGCGTGATATCTTGCTATAAAGTAATATTACAAGTCAATTTAATATCAAGTTCATTGATTTTTATCTACATCCCATTAGGACGCCAAAATATTCATAGAAATTATCTTATTATTATATCTTCGTTCTAACAATCCAACCTTAGTCAAATGCATATGACACAAAACGCTACTAACCAAATGAATGCAATAAATTAAATGCATACCGAATGTCCAACAAAGTTATATTGTATTAAAAGAATAAATTTATGTAACCCTCATTTATAATAAGATAATTTATGTGCTTATATTTAAAATGCATCTTACTACATGTCAAATATATTAGATTTGACATGTATTACAGGCACTTGCATTTGAAAAGTCAAATATCATTACAATCAAAGAGAAGGAAAAAAAGGGAAAGAATATTTAAGTCCCGTCCCTAGTTTTGGTAAATTTCCAAAAAAATTTCCCTTTTGTTCTTCTTTGTTGTGAAGATAACTAGAAGCTTACAGGCAATCGGCGAGAATAGAGAAATCGATCCAAGTAGTTGACGGACAGATACGCCGTTAATGGCTGAAATCTATAGTATGCTTGCACCTGCCAAACACAGTAACCATAACGTATGAATGAATGAAAAGATAATGGCGAAACTTATGAGCGCCGGCCCCAGGCCGACCGTCATTGGTTGATCTAACGGCTGATAAATCATCTGATAAATGGCACCGAATTGCAATAGACGGCTCAGATCTCAGATTGATAAAGTGGCATTATGGTAATATTGCTAAAAACTACTGTTCTTTGGTTTACCTTGAGAATCCATGCAACCGATTCTTCTCGAGCCGAAGCATCGAGAGACCGAGACTGGAACCGAGATAAGTAATCGAACCCTGGCACAAAGTTCCTTTCATCCTCTATGAGACCGGCAATTGATTCTTCCGTACAAACCAAAGATTCGGGGTCCGAACAGCAGTCCGGCGACTCGCCGGAGAAGATTTTGGCGGATTCCTCCCTGCAGAGAAGGTCGGAGAAGCAGTCCGAGCACGTCACCGACATGATCGCCGCAGCGGACCGTTTCTCATTCTCCCTTCATAGCTCTACGACTCTGTTCTCGCCGGAGCTGAAAATCGGCCGGAGACGCCGCCGGAGGGTGACCGGAATGCGCGCAGCTCAGGCCAAAGCTGCGAGACTGGAGCGTGGAGAGGAAGAGGCTTTTCGGTCTTCTTTGGGGTGGAAGGTGCTATTTATGAACGAAATGAATGAATGAATGTTAATCTGTTTCTCATTTTTGTTAAAAAGAAAATTAAAAAGTAAAAATCATACCAACAGTCCCATTTAAAAAAGTTATACTACATAAATCTCTTCATAAAAAATTATATAAAGTCAAACGCAAGTCAAATTTTATTAAATATTTTAATAAAAATTTGATTAAATTAATTACAATTGATATTTATTAACCTTTTTTTAGTATATATAAATATGTGATTTATTATTATTATTATTATTATAATATAACATCAAAGTCGATGGCCAGATGTATCACCACAACGTCCACATACGGTAAAATGCATCGGTCAACTCAACTGAGAATATCTCTGCCCCACAGGGCCCCCCCCCCCCCCCCCCCCCCCAACCCCTCCCCCCGCATTTGGCTAATAGCAAAACATAAGAGAGAAAAAAAAAAACAAAAAAAGAAAAAAAAGAAATGTAAGACATGGGGATGCAACTTTCCCGCTAAATTTGGTGGCTGCTATATGCCGCCTTTGGTGATCCACCTTCTCTGTCCTTCTCATCGGGACTACATTTTTTTTCCCCTTTTTTAAAGAAAATAATAAATGAATGAAAGAGGAAAAAAGTGGAGTGAGCTGTGAGTTTTATGTATTAAAAATAATTTAAAATAAAAAAACTTGAATTTTTTAAACAATAATTAATATACAATTAAAGTAATATAATGCGTAATGTATGTCGTGCGATATGCGACGAGGTATAAATTATATTTTTAATAATTTATTATATATTATAAAATTTTATTATACATATTTTTATTTTTTATATTATATATATATATATATATATATATATTAAAAAAAGTTAAATTTTAAAAGAAAAATAATTTTTAATGTGTAAATTTCACACGTCACGTCACTTCTCTCTCTCTCTCTCTCTCTATGTTTATGTCCTTTGGCTAGGAATAGTACCATTTTTCTTTTTTAATTCTCAATGGAAACAAAAATTAAAATTTGGCTTAAAAAGAAAAGGTTTACCCTGAAAATTAAAAGTGTCTAGTCACATGTCCACGAAAATATTTTAGTTTGAATTAAATTTTCACTCATGTCTAGGGTTACATCTTAATTATGACTTTAGCTCATAACGTAAGGTTGACAGGGTACAGATGTATGAAAGCTTTTTACTTATCGATGCTGAAATATTAAAATTGTTTCATTCTTTAGAGATTTTTTTTTCATATATTTATAATTTAGTTTATTAAACATAATTGAGAAATTTTTAATTAAAATTATAAAATACTTAATTATTAACTAGAAAACATTTTAATTAAATAAAAAAAATTTTGTATATTTGTCGTTCCCTATAGTTACACAAAAGACGTAGTTTGCGGGTATGCCAAGGACATGCAGCAATGCAAATTGGAAGCCAGTGGCCACATCTTTTCGGTGCTTTCATTATTACACAATCTCCGTCAATGAGGGAATTTCATGGCGCGCAATGCGAATGATGGACCACTGTCCATCGATAAACACACTCCAATCTTATTTCATTTTTTGTCTTTTTCCTCCGAAGTGATGCAAATAAACAGGCAGAATTAATCGCAAGACTAATAACAGCTCTATTATGGCGTTACTGGTAATGTCGTCACCACCATGGCATGGCCGATGACATATTCTGGACAGAAAGTTCTCAAAATGAACCTTTGAAAACTTTAAAATCTAACATCTAATGGTGAAAATTTTGATGAGATGATGCGGGTCTTGGTCGAGGTCCAATTAATTATATTGGAGCCTGAGTTAATTAGCAATTGCCTTTTTGTCACTGCTTCAATTCGGCAAGATTTTTAAATGCGGGCTGCACTGACCTGGGTTCTGCTCCCTTTTAATACAAGCCCCCCCCCCCCCTCCCTCTTGATTTATTTTCCCTGTCAACACTCACAATAGAATTGTTTTTGACAGTCCAGTCACATCTAGCTGAACAAGGTGAGCAGAATTCAAAGGCGTCCCCATCATCCACTGCTTCCCCCGCGGAAGTGTCAACCGAATTTTGCTCGTTTTCTTCCCCTGTTCCCAGGTCTCGACTGTGAGGTGTCCGTGCAACTGTGTCCTCAGCCTTGGAGATGGCCGGTAGCATTTAATTTTGACGAAACTTGTCGGCCATTGCCACCGAAGCGTTTTGATCTCATTGTTGTGTTCAACAATGAGGGGTTCAATTTTTCTTCAAAGCATTCAATGAAATTCAATAAACACACACAAAAGTTGTTCTTATAATTGGCACAATCCTCTCTCTCTCTAACAAGACTGTGAACATGAAAAAAAAAAAAAAAAAAAAACCATGTCAGCCATTCGTTAGCAAGATGCCATTATCACAACCAAGATTATGACTGAACTTAAACGAGAATTAAATCGGCACCAATGTTCTCACTGAACTTCCAATATTGGGTCTCCCACGTAAGACGGAGGCAACCTGTCTGTCGTGTAAAAGAGAAGTTATAACAATTTATCGCGGCTCCACCCACTCATCAACATCATTATTATAATAATAATAATAATAATAATTATTATTATTATTATTAAACATATGCCCTCTTAGCTTGATTTGTTTGGTTATTTTGATCCCAGAACTATTAAATAATGAACTGCAAATAATATTTAAAGCATATGCCCGATTTACTAAGTTTTATGTTCTCTATTTCTGTTGAAACATAGTAATAAACTGTTTCAATTATTTGACGAGGGAACTACATAAGAAATTGGTTGGCGACTGCCTAAAAATATGTCGACCCAAAAAGTTTTTTAAGTGATCCATACGTCGTCGAAGAAATTGTACGTATGCTCCATGCGATCGAATGCAAATAATAATTAGAGATGCGATGAATACGAATTTGTATTGACCAAAAATAAATAAATATATATATATATATATTAAAGCTATTAAAATAGCATACATTGATAACTACATGCATCCGGCAGTTTAGAGCATGTGTCTAATCATTTTCGATCATGCTTCTGATTGCGTAAAATCTTTTGGGTGCTTGAAACTTTTTTTTTTTTTCTTTTTTGGTGAGTGAACAAGTGAATATTTTCTGTAAAAAATATTCTCTGGGTTTGACGATATGGGATAATCCAAATCTTCTTTGGATCTATTTCAAGTTACACGTAATCGTTTTGAAATGATAACTGATATCTATGAATTCCAATTAACTATGAAATAATTGAATTGCCTTTTCATAGAGATGATTGCCGAGTTGTCTCGGACAACTCTCTTTGCTTGCCTGTCTAAAATATTCTTGTCCAATTCTGTCTTTTTGGTGCATGTGGGTAAAAGCTGGGTAGGCGTCTCGGTAATGCCGCATGTTGTTTTGCCCTAAGCTTCATTGCTGGAAACCGAAAAACGACGCATAAGCCTTTCGAGGGTCCACATTAACAGCCAAATTTAAGTTAAAAGGCAGCCAGAGTGTGTGCCTCGAGCACGGGTGACGCCTGAATTTGTGCATTTCGGCATTTACAATTAGTGTCAATGTGGCGCCCATTAATTAATGGATGCACACATTCCCTCCTCAAATCTAATTCAGTCAGCAATGAATGCCGGTGGGATTATATGAGATAGGTCTACTCATAATTTTCACCTTAGCGTCCGCATTTAATTAGCTTTTAATACATTATTACGCGGTGATAAGACTATTACAGAGTTGGATTGGAGAAATTTAATCAAATTCAGATGGAAAACTAAATTATAGAATTAATGTGGTGTCTTAATTTAAAGTTTTAAAATACTAAATTTATGAGATATTTTTATTTACATATTACGTTCTCTCTCTCTCTCTCTCTCTCTCTCTCTCCACAAGGGACTCGTCTTTGAATTATGGTAGCAAGGTAGGCAATTGACCAAAAGGGCAGGTCCAGGACCACAGAAGATAATTAATTTCTTGCGTTTCATGGTCAAGTATAAAATATCAGACGCGTTGCAAACCTTTGAATTCCGGTAGTAGCACAAAGTATAAAATAATAGGAGACTGTCAACACGAACAAATATATTTTTATCCTTATTTTGATTCTTTGCATTCATTACAATTTATTTTCCGGAGCAATCTTCGGAGGAAGTGAACGGAAGGACATAGGCCATGTACTTTCTTTTAGAACAGTTGTTAGTTTTCAGTTATAAAACATGTAAAAATTGCATAGCAACGATAAATTATGCCTCTTGCACATTACAAATAACGATTACTCATTTTTTGTTTTTTTTTTTTTTTAACTTTTTGATGTATGATTATAATTTACGATAAAAAAAATAACGATAATGCAATACGAGTTTATGTCTGAAATATGCGTTAAATTGATTAGAAAAGAATCAACTGTTAAACTAATAACACCGACACATTGTGTGTTCTGCTACTGCTCCATTACGATACCATGAAGCTAAATGTTATTAAAAGAAGAAAAAAAAAAACTTGACCATATTAAATTGCAATGGTCATGCCCATCCTGGGGATGAAAATTGGGATATGCTGGGGTTTGGATGTTTAATTGATTTCGTTCCTTAATTTATTTATTCTATTTCTATCCAAAATGCCCCCCTTGTGCAATGTCACATAAAGCATCCTCAAAATTAAAATTTCCCCACCATGATAATTATTGGTCACTAATTAAAAAGGTATGCAAAAAGTTGGTACATCATTTTCCACCCCCCCCCATCTTCTTCTTTGTGCCTTGTATTATTTGACTGTTCAAGACAAAGGTTTAGTAAAAGTAAGCTTGAGCCTTTTCTTCCTTTTTCCTCGCCACTATGATCCCTTTTGGTTTGCTTCTTTATCTAGAATAAGGGAGGGAGAGAAATTTGAAGTGACTCCCCCTTGAACATTGATAATGAAATAAGATTTTTAAAAAAAAAAAAAAAAGGTTATGTTTTCTGGCCTTAGAATTTCGGTATCTGTTACTATCGTAGGTACTCACAAAATGTCCATGCATAGGACCCATATTGTTCCTTTTGAATGGTCGGTATGGCAGATTGAGACATTATTCAACAAGCCATTTCAGGTCTAATCCCATTAACCGTGGCCTATTTTTCTTTTTTTCCCCCCGGTTTTTGAGGATTTTGTCCTGCCCTTTAAGTAGACGTGAGACCCCAAAATTAAAAAGAAATTTGAGTAAATTTAAATGAACAAAAGATATTTAGAATTAATATATATTTGAAATTGAAATGTGATATTAAGTTTATAAACGTAATAAGTGTGCATATCTATATATATATATATTTTAAGTTGTAAGTTATCGCATTTCCTTAACACAACCATCCTTGTACCTTCCGCATGGCTTATGCCCGATAGCTCAAATGCACCATTGGAGGGGGGTGTGGAGAATTTTTCTTTTTCTTTTTTCTTGATAACAAAGAATCCCTTCAAGATAAATTTTGCGTTGTCAATATGATGTCCGTAAATGCAGCTCTCACTTGAAACATATAATGTATTTATGTCTATCTATACATGAAACAGTGTGTCTAATCTATGTAATTTTGAATTCATTTTTATTTATTAGACTAATCATAGATGGTGAGTATAGAACAAAAACTTAGATATCACTAAATTGTTATTTTAAATTCAAAACTAACGCAATATATATAGTTAAGTTGTCATGGAACCATAGCTTTTAAAAGTTGGATGACTTTGGGATTCAGCTTTCTGAATCATAGCGCGAATAATCATTGCTTTAATGGTCCGTTTGGTAAGACCGCTGACTTATGCTATCCAGAGAAGTAGCTTCAAATTGGCCTTTTCACAATACAAACCAGTTCTGGTAGACTAGTCTACGGCATTCTTTGGGAGTTCGGTATCTTATAACTGCAATGTGGCATTGTGAATCGTCATTGTGTCATTTCATTACTAATTTTACATGTTGATTAATTCGCACACCCCCATTAAAATTAAAGAAAAAAAAAAAAGAAGAAAGCAAACGTAAAAGAGAGGCACAAGGTGACTTTTTTTTTTTAACAGATTAGGTATGTAGATTTCCAGCAGGAGATCAATGTACGTCCACGAATGCATGGTCCCAATTGACAGAGATTAATAACTATTGCTGTTGACTCCAGCCTTCTATTGCAGTTGCAGTACGATTAGAAATGACCATTAATAACTCAGCATAATAGTGAGTGTCCCCGTGAGCACACTATGTTCCACCGTCACTGCATTTCAGGCTCAAAGGCTTATGTCCAGAGTACATCCAGAAACCAGAAACACCTTGGGATGACCGACTTCCAAAATTAACCAAAAACAAATATGAAGTTAGAGCTCAGGAACAACAAAGAATCTTTAGTTAAGATTTGATTCTAACTGAACACCTTTCAAGATTTTAAGAATAATTGTTCTTTGGAGAGCACAATACAATGAAGGTTATAAGCAATATTTGAATAAAGTTATTGTCTATATGTTAGGGTAATCAGTCTCAGCCCTGATGAATTGTCATGGATATGTTGATGTTGAATCATTTATTTGTTATAATCAGACACAACTAAATTCATTACAAGTTTACACCATAATTATCAGGCTTTTATTGATGCAAACGTTTTAATTTGCCCATTATCGTGGGACACAAACAACCTCTAGATTATTTTGGTAACAACGAAATTAAGGCCACATGTATGTTTTAGATGTTCATTTTGGAGCGTCAATCAATTGAAAATATCATGGGGACAGGGGCTGTTGTTGAGAGATTTACGTACGCAATTAATGCCTACGTTCAGGGAACACAGTCTCCAAAGTTCTAAATTCAACTGGTCCCGGCATGGCCATGGACTCATGTAACTGGACATAGTGGGGCATATGCACAATGGTACACTGGGCTTAGCAAAACCGCCACGCTAAGTTTGTTGCCCTTTTTGTCTTATATTTCATGTACAAGAAAGAAAGAAAGAAAAAAAAGGCTAGTTAGCTTAATTTTGAGGAATGAAAAAAACAAAGTAAGTGATTAAAATTTTTATTTTTTTTTTAATTTTCTTTAAAACAACTAATCGTAATTATTAGAAAAATCTTTGTTCCTACTTATATCTCCCAAGCCTACATACTGGCTATTAAAATAAAATGAAGCAGGCAAATTGCAGATACAGGCAGTGTCAAATGGGAACTGAACTGGAAGCCGTGAGTAGATTTTGGGCCTCAAGGATTGCCTCGTTGTTTTGGTAGGTAGCAAATTTTTGTGGGCTGTAGTCCCATTATATACACAATGAGATAAAAGAGTAATCTATGTTAATCTTATCATGTGTCGCGTACCAAATACATTGGAATTAAATGGCGCAAAAAACTTCCGTAGATGAGGTGTATGTTATGAATATTTAGGATGATGTCAAGCTTAGCTGCTGGAGCTATATTCGCTGTAGCTTGTACTTGGGAAGCTGCCTACGGAAAGGGAGGGAGTTGCAATTGGCAGGGGCGACTGTCTTTTGGGTTTTGCAAGGAATGTCACATGTGGTTAGCACGAAACAGGCTAGATAATAAGTTGTGTGATACAAGGTACGAACGGATCAGTTTGAGTCGGTTTGACTATGATGATACGTGCAATATTTTGTGGCTTGAGCAGAAGAAGATGGAAGGATGCAACTCTATGACGAGCAATATGGGCAGTGGATTGGCTTCGGCTGGTGTGTCCAAATACAAGATCAGCGACGGACAGATGATTGGATGATCTAAAATTCTCCAAATCCCAGGTGGGTAGATTTGGACTAGCAGTCAGACCTTGCAGCACACATTCCGGGACTATTTTTGAAGGGGGAAAGGATAAAAAGGTGAAAAAAGATTCTGCCCACGTACTGAACAAGACAACTACTGGAAAGCCGCATTTTCTGCATCTTCGTGCTCCTTCTACGCATGAATGGCTTAAAGCAGGCAACGTGTATGTGGGGCAGTGGGCAATAGGAAGCCTTGATTTGTTGGGTTTGGAGCGCTGCAACTTATAATGGTAAAACCCATCCTTTTGGGCCGAATTAGATTAGTGAAAGACATTATTTGCTCATCCTCCTGGTCTGGTCTGGATCAATTAGTCCATTGTAGGCAAACTTTATGTATGCGACCCAAAGTCCCATGAGCCGAAAATCACATTTCAACAGCCCATGACGACGTTTGTTTCAGAGTTGAAAATTGAGATTTACATGGGGTAAAAAGAATAAATGTAAATGTCCCGTGCTTATAATACAATTTATTGAGATACTTTTGTTAAAATCTCTTAATTATGTATTCGAGTAGTTGTAGTGAGTTAATTTTCTCTTCTTGGTCTTTCGGCCTCCCTTGTAACCCACACAAAAATAAATAAAAAAATAAAAAAAGAAGAAAAAAATAAAGAAAAAGTGCTGTTAATAGGCTAATAAACGTGTAAATCTTATGAAAATGGAGTAAAAGTAAACGTGCGGCATGAAAAGTAACAGGAGGCAAGGCGTCAAGGAAGTAAATAAAAATTAGAAAAGCTAATATCCAATAAATTTTTAAATACACACATTTATATTGTATTATATATTATAATTATTAATTACATATCTATATTTTCATCTTTAATTATGTTCCTACGAATTGCCGATCAAGAGTTTCAGTTCCAAGAGACGGACATTTCTTGGCTTCTCGCCTCCAAATCATCATCTCCTTCCCCAGACAATTGTCATGACGTTCTTGCCGCGCATCTCCTCGTACGCTGCGTCCATACTTGGGAGACAGTCCCATCTCGTTTGTCGAATTCTTCCCTGCTGGAAAACGACTTTTGATAATTCGGGTGCCGCCAAAGTAGTCAATTTAGAGTTCCTGTCGACGGCAGTTCGTGTCCAGTGCTATTCTTCCCGACAAGCAACTTTAAAATCGTCTTCGAAGAGGAAAAGGTCCGACCCCAAGCAGGTTCCGGCAACGGCCGTCGTGGAGCAAGACAAGCATGATGCTAATAATGCTTTCTTTGTTGTCCGAAAAGGAGATGTCGTTGGTGTTTATAAGAATTTATCTGATTGCCAAGCTCAAGTTGGATCTTCTGTAATTTCCTCTCTCTCTCTCTCTCTCTCTCTCTCTCTCTCTCTCTTTTTCAATTGCATGCCATTATATTCTAGTTGCAGACATGATTAAGCTGCGTATATCTAACTCTTCTACTGACCACAAATGTGGGAACCTCGTGTACTGCGAGGATTTTTCTTTTCTTTTTTTTGATATATTTTTTTTCTAAATTCTTTATATTGTCTGCCATTATTCAGTTATGCTTTATTGACTGCTAAAAAGAAGCATTTTTGTTTTGGTAATTGGTTGATTTGTGATGGGATCCTCGTAAATTTGGAAGTGTCCTTTTTTTAATAAAAAAAAGATTTTTTTTTTTCTGAATTGTTTATGTTATCTGCCAATATTCAGTTATACTCTATTGACTACTAAAAAAAGAAGGATTCTTGTTGTGGTACTTGGTAGATATGTGATCCTCCTGCGAGTGTATACAAAGGGTTGCATTTACCTAAGGGCACTGAGGAGTTTCTCGTTTCCCGTGGACTCAAGAATGCTCTGTACACTATTAGAGCTGCGGACCTGAAAGAGGATCTGTTTGGGACGCTTGTGCCTTGTCCTTTTCAGGCGAGTTAATAAATTATTGGCCATTGTTTGTTAGTGTCTGAAATATATGACTCTGGAGTTTGAAATTTTGATATGAAAACCATGATTGTAGTAGACATATTAGTAACTGAATTTAAGCCAGCTTATATGGGTGGTTGCATGGCCTATATGTTTCTATGATGTCCAAAGAGGAGCATTTTTGAATTTTGAATACAGTTTGTCCCACTTGAGCACCCTATCAAAGGAGATATGTTGCTAATTGAAGCTGCCAAAACAATATGACAGTATGTTATGGGACTGGATTTTTTGAGTCTCATTATCATTGAAATTGTTATGGCAGAAAAAAAGAAAAAAAAGATCTTCAAAATTGTTGCATTGTTATATAACTTTAATAACTAACTTACACAAAGTGCACTTGCATCTGTTAATGGCATCATTTTTTTTTTATTATTGTAGTACTGAGTGTGGGAAAGAGAAGTTTTATGAAACTCTGGAATGACTTGAGTGGGCTGCATTTAGGAGTGGCTTTCAAGTTGATCTGCCAAGAGGACAGATATTTCATGTGCTGCCATACGAAGGAAACTGGCTGAGAGGGGAGAGGGGGGGGTTTGTTTTAGTTATTATCACTGTTTTATATATACTTTTGAGATGCTATCACTGTATCTCTCATATGGTGTCTAGCATCTTGGTATTTTGAAGGAGCATAGATACATATTTTAATCAATGGATACTCACATGCAACATTTTGACATTCAAAAAATTAGGCATTGGCTGTTTATTCCAAAACCAATAATAACTCTTCTCTTGGTAGTAAATCAATTCACGAGAACTTATAGGTCAATATCCATGATTAGAGGCCAAGTTAACATTGATCAGAAGTTGAGAAACCAGTGATGCCAATTCTACCATTGTGGTTAGCATGTATCTAGCAATAGTTTTGCATTGGCAAGTGTGTCCATGCTCGGCATATTTCTTTTCCTGCAAAGTTGGTAAATTTTTCTGCCTACATTGCCGCAGATATTAATTGAATATCCTTACTGTAAAAAAGAAATTGTAAATTTTCTGTGTAGATATTTTGCCAGTGTTTATGTGACTCTCATGCTGTGATTTGTGAATGTATTGGATTTTGTTATCTTTCTTTTTGAATGAACAATATGTTTTCTTCTGGTTATTTGTTTGATGTATTCCATATGTTAGAATTAATCTTCAGCTGTCTTACAATCATACGGATTGTGTTTTTTTTTTTTTAAGTTGTACGTTTGTTGCTTTCGAGGAAGCCGATATATCAAAACTTAGTTTAACTGATCCTTTGAAAAATCATATTGAATTTGATATTCAAGCTGAGGCCCAACCGCTGTCTGAAGATCCTGTAAGTGGATGTCACAGTGATGCCTAAAAGATGTAAACCTTTTGATATCCTCTATTTTGCACATGTTTCCTCTGTAAATTTGTACTAGGAGACAGCAGAAGGGACAATGTTGGGATTAGGTGATGAGTACCATCTATCATAAACAAGAAAAGGATTTTTTTTTTTTGTCAGCTTTGGGCACAATCAACCTTATTCTTTATCTGCAGCACTCTTGTATTCTTGAGTTTGACGGTGCTTCAAGGGGAAATCCTGGCCCAGCAGGGGCAGGAGCTGTGCTCCGGAGGGATGATGGAAGCCTGGTATGCACTTTTCTTATCTCTGTGTTCTCTCTTGGGGTTTTTTCATCTTTCTAAACCTCCAACTTTATACAGATCTGCAGGTTGAGAAAAGGTTTGGGCAAAACAACCAATAATGCGGCTGAATATGGGGCCATAATTTTAGGATTGGAACATGCTCTGATGAAAGGTTATACCGAAATTCAGGTCCAAGGGGACTCCAAACTTGTCTGCCTTCAGGTTGACTCGTCTTTTTTCTTCCCCAGTAATTTTCTCCCTTTGGGTTCTGTTTGTTTAATGGCATCTGTTCGCTGTTTAAGCATTGGTTCTTGGAACAGGTTCAGGGTTCATGGGAGGCCAGACACCCCAACATAACTGGCTTGTATGAGCAGGCCAAAATGCTGATGGCTAGATTTAATTCTTTTCAGATCAGTCACGTGCAAAGGGTATTACAATTTTATATACTTACATTTTGTGGTCAATGTTGTGTCTCTTATGTTTGTAAATCATTTAATAACTTGCCACGGAATCCTTTGCTTTTTAATTTGGTACGAGGGTGGATGGTAATGCAATTATTTATCAATGGAAATATCCCCCTATGGGTGCGTGATAGATCCCCATGTACCTTTTGCCTTTAAGCATGGATAGACATGGGAACCAAAAAGGCGGTGCTTCCATAGTTGGATTATGTTCTGAGTCTTATTTTGTCCTAACGGACAACAATTCATTTTGCCTGCTTGATTTTGCAAATTGTTTATCCTGGCAAATTGCAAATTGATAGCCAATGTGCATGAGCTTGCTATGGCTGCAATTTTTGTGTCGACATGTTGTGAATCCCTTATCCAAACCAACCTGACATCCCTATGGCTGCAATTTCGATCTTACGTTTGCCTATTTTACATTTGCACTTGAACTAGCTGACTACATGTCTGAATATAGACCAAATTGAGAGTCCAGGGCTGATTTGCATTCTCACTGCATCCATTTTCTTGTAGGGTAATTTATAAATGATACACTATTATCCCCGAATTTGAAGAACTCCAAGACTTTGTAACAAATTGAATGCTAGTGATAACGTGTGACTGTAATTCTTCTGCATTTGCCATTTGTTTAGTCCCTCTTGCAACTTCCTGACATGGCCTTGTGTGTGGAAACAGAAACACAACACTGAGGCTGATGGGGAAGCAAATTTGGCCGTTGCTCTTGCTGGTGAGATCACAGGCTTCACAACTCATGCATCTCAGTTATGCATACATAAAAGATAATTCTTCCATGTTAACATCGACATCTCATTCTGTCGCAGATGGTCAAGTTGAAGAGGTTTTTGAATAGTTAATAAAAATGGCATCAGGCTGTTGGCGTGTTTTTTTGTTTTTTTTTCATATGCAACGGGCAGTGGTGCTTTGGCATTGTTTGGCGAGCAAGTTACACCTATTGAGAAGAAATGGAACAGAAAAAATTGAAGATTGGAGGATTCAGTGATGGAACCTTGATAGCCATAGGATCACTGGCAGCCAACGGCATCAACTTTTGAGTACACTCATGCTTAAGATCGTTTAAAGAGTCTGAGAATGCTCACTTCCCCAGAAGTAGACTGGAAAATGTAATGTTAGAGAAACCGATACATCAATTATTTGTATTTTGTTAGCAGCTGCATTCTGAGTGCACAAGATCGTTTAAAGAGAGACTCTGGAAAATGTACTGTTAGAGAATGTTCACAAGAACGAATAGAGACTGACATATCATTCATTTGTTTTTTGTCACAAGAACGAATAGAAACAGACACATTAATCATTTGTATTTTGTTAGCAGCTTGTGACGGGTGTATCAAGAACAAATCTTGGCGTGAATATTGTACGCTGATAACATTCAGCTCCCTACCAGAGAGGATGCCAACCATCTTTCCTTACCGAAATAACGATGATAACTTGTGCTTGGTGGAGGTGGCTTTTTCTGAGCAAACTTTCCATATGGGACAATTGAACTCCTCCAATGGTATACACCTAATAGAATTCGGCGTTGCTTGGCACGGTCTTGATGGTAAAATTGCACAAACTGACGGGTCAAATCGTGTAATGCCCCTCATCCCCCCGCCTTCTTTTCTGGAGGGCTTCGGGCGGTTTGGACATTACGAACACCCCGTTCATCTTCCCCTTACTTTTCACACCCATTCACCCAAACTTTTAAAGACTTTGGACTCAGAATTGTTGGGTCCCTTCACGGAAGAGAACCCTCCAAAAATTGGCGTATGCCGCTGTTTGCGACGAGCACACGGTATTCTTTAGTAAAAGGCGAAAGAATAGTTCGCTCTGTGCTCAACGCACGGCTGCGTAAGTTCTTTAGCCGGAAAGGATGGCTTACTTATGGCAGTTAGTGCGCCTTGTCCAGTGCTTTCTAACTGATGTGGGATTCCTCTCGGGTTGTCTACCATTTCCCCTGCTTTCCTTCAGCTTTCGTTGGAGAAACCGACACATCAATCATTTTGTTAGCAGCTGCATTCTGAGTGCATAAGATCGTTTAAAGAGAGACTCTGGAAAATGTACTGTTAGAGAATGTTCACAAGAACGAATAGAGACTGACATATCATTCATTTGTTTTTTGTCACAAGAACGAATAGAAACAGACACATTAATCATTTGTATTTTGTTAGCAGCTTGTGACGGGTGTATCAAGAACAATGAGAAGAACAATGGGTAAATCCTATTTGACGTGAGAATCGAGTCATATTTAAAGAACTATTCGTTACTTTGAGAATTGGTATTTCCTCTGCCTACTTTCTCGTGAAGTGAAGTCATTACCCTCTCCCACCCTCTCCCTAAAAGGCAAGCAATCTATTGTAGTCAGCGTCTTGTAACGGGTGCACACAGTCAAGTAAGAGGGGGATCTTGGGTTATATAAGTATGGGCACTGCACACCCCAACAGGTTAGCCTTTTAGAAAAAAGGTAATGGCCCCGTGACAAGTGGTATCAGAGCCTACTGTCGTAACGGGTGCACACTACCCACTCCCACATTGTCAAGTAAGAGGGGTTAGGGAGAAGATAATGGCCATTGTCAAGTAAGAGGGGTTAGGGAGAAGATAATGGCCCGTGACAGTCTACTTTTATAAGATTTTAAAATTTTCTATTTTCTCTCCAACGCGAAAGTCAAGCCATATCTTAAAATGTACCTAAAAACGTACCTGCTTTGATATACCCATCACACATGCCTACCTTCTCTCCTTTAACGATGATAACTTGTGCTTGGTGGGATTTTATAGGTGGCTTTTTCTGAAAAAACTTTCAATATTGGGACAATTGAACCCCTGCAACCTAATTAACTTCAGCCTTGCTTAGCACGGGTTTGATTGTCAAATTGCACATACCTACGTCAAATCGTGCAATGTCCCTCGTCCCCCCCCCACCTTCTTGGCTGGTGGGCTTTGGGCGGTTTGGACATCATTACCAACGCGCCGTTCAGCTTCCCCTTAACTTTCGCACCCGTTAACCCGACTTTTAAAGACTTTGAACTCAGAATTGTTGGGTCTCTTCACACAAGAGAACCCTCCAAAAATTGGCGTATGCCGCTGTTTGCGACGAGCACACGGTATTCTTTAGTAAAAGGCGAAAGAATAGTTCGCTCTGTGCTCAACGCACGGCTGCGTGAGTTATTGGGCTGCACACGATGGCTTACTTATGGCAGTTAGTGCGCCTTGTCCAGTGCTTTCTAACTGATGTGGGATTCCTCTCGGGTTGTCTACCATTTCCCCTGCTTTCCTTCAGCTTTCGTTCGGCTTCGTCGATTGTCATCCGACATGGCTTAAGCACCGATGACGGGCCTTGTGTGGGCTCACTGTGAAGTTCACACGAATGTTTCTTGGGCTAAACCAGAGAATAAAGAAACTCAGGATTTTATTTTTTATTTTTGACCATCCACTGGGGCAAGCGCAATGCTTCGAAATTATTGATGCAGCCACTAATAGATTTTGGAATTATTTATCAAAAGGCAGAAGATGAAGAAAACAGGGGACAATTAACTTGCCTGAGATGAACACAGGGGCAAAATTTGACGACAATTACCATTGCTAACATAACTAATGTTAAAGTCTTTTGAGAGATACTTCGATGATTAAAAACTTAAATTATTATTATTATTACTACAAAGGTCTCAAGTTTTAATTTTTAAAAAAATAAATAAAATTTATAAAAATAATAAAAGAAATTATCTTAAATCGTATGATTCATGATGTAACGAGTCTTTTAATAAATGAAAACAATAAAAAAAAGAAAAGAAAAAGAAAAATTGTTATCAAACATTTGTTGGCAATGACCATCACTGTTGCACTGTTGGATAACCGCTTTTCATTCATTCACTTTCAGGTGGAAAAGCCACGTTCAAGATATGCAAACAAAAACCACCCTTCCTCAATTGATTTAAAGATGGGAAATTACATTCAAGATATGTAGACCACCCGTTCCATCAAAGATGATTGGATGTTTGCAGTAACATACCAACTGTTAAGACTTATTAAACAGAAGAATCTACAGAGGTTTAGATGCTATATACACCAGATTACAATCTACACCGGAAGTATTGTTTGGAGCTAAAGTACAAGACAGCTCAAAGCAAGTCTTGGTGACACTCAGACCAAACAGTGTAGTTTAAGAAACCCACAAAATTGAGCCAGATTTAGTTTAATAAGTACAACAGCGTAAGATCCCTGTTTCGCTTACAGTAGTGTAAGGCAAGGTTCGTTGGCTTCTGTATAGTCCGCCCTTGAATATGTGAGCAAGTACCACATGCTTCTCCTCAGAATTATTGTGTACCTTCACAGATTTCGTTCATGAGGTTCAAGCCAAGGAAAACCTAGGAAATCAAACACTTGCTTTTCCGTGTCAAACTTCAGGCTCGCACTGCCTTTTACACCCTGCAACAATATCAACACTTAATGCCAAAGATCAACGTGAAAGAGACATTAGGTGTGGAAAAGATGCACCACTCGTTACCCGTTTGCTGCCAGAAGATTGAGTAGCTGGAAATAAGCCAGTATCATCAAGCCGAAATCCTTTCGTTTCGGCCAGCAATCTCAACCTGCAGTCAAAATTTTTTAAGTTCTATGCATGGCCATAACAAGATAGGTCAAAACTATCAACAGAAGACATTATGCAGAGAAACTTGACAAACCTTGCCAACCCAATAATCAATTCCAACGAAGGTCCTTTTAAAGAATGTTTAAGTACATTAATTTAATAATTAATAGTAATTCCCTCCGGGATTCATTTGCTAAAATTAATTAGTTCAAGGAAACATCTGAGTAAAGACTTGTAATGTCGAGGCATGCTGACAATATGCAACCGGTTTGTTACTGTCATATCTGCCTGAAGCCAAAAGCCTTCATTTGTTCAAATGCAAAGGAACACAAATAACCTGTCTGTGCAAGTGCTCAACTGATTAATTAAAATGTGAGGATACCTTCTGTTCAAAACATCATTCCCTGTCCATGCTATTAGACCAAAGGCATATATGTCTCTGGGATATACCTATAAAATTGGCCACATCTATAACCAAGTTAATCAATTTGCATATCTGCAACTCTTGTTGCAACAAGAAGGACCTCCATGACACAAATAACTATTAAAAATTCAAGGAGAAACGACTACATGCTATCCTGAAAAAGCCAACATGATAGAATGATAACATATAGAAGATCAAAACTGAGTTCCTATAACTTCTTTTTCGTTTTTGGGGAGCTAAGGGTCAGATGTTGCATAATCTCTCTCTCTCCAGCTGTGTGGAAGGGGGACACCATCAAGAAATTTCCAGAGAAATGTATGCAACTGGCCAAAGAACGGTCCAGCCAATCATTTGGTTGCAATGGAACTTAAATGTCAGGCCTGAAATTAAAGACCTGAATTTAAGTATGATAATTTAAGGATGTTAAGCTACCTATACAGTAACCAATTTACCTTAAAATCTATTCGGTGCCGCAGTTCTTGTCCAGGATATGTACAAAGCCCAAAATATGTGTCAACACCTGAATCAGTACCCTGTCAAATTAGAACAAATGGCAAAGTTAAAAAACTAAAAGCATGATTTAGACACATCACACAAAGCACGATTCAGACTTATGATGCAAAATATATATGCAAAAAATAATTTCAAATAGAAGATTATGAGCTTATAAAACTTGGAATATGGGTAACAGCTGACAACATAAAAATGTCTTTCATTCTCAACAAACAAAAACACATAGGCTGTGTCTTTGCATATCCATTCTTTCCTCTCTCTCTTTTTTTCTTGTTCTCTAGAAGATCATTATAAACAAGGAGGATAATTTTTGCTGAGAGAGAGACAGATACAATGGCAGTAAATGCCTCAAAATTTACATAATGGGCCTGAAGCTTCAAGCTTCAACTTATGCCTAGAACCAAAGCTTCAACCCCTCTCTAGAAACCATAGCTTCAACTCTTTCCCACAACAGTTCTTATTAGATGACACACTACAAAAATAGCTGTCAACTAGCTCCTATTTATCATAGACTGTTAAATGCATTCAAACTAGAATGCTCCCTCACTGATCAGTACAGGAGGATAAGAGCATATTGAGATTCATTTAAAGTAAACTGAAACAAATAATCAAGTTTGCATGTTCCAATTCACTAAATAAAAGAAAAGGGAAAGGCACGTAATGCATTCATGTACAGTGCTGAAAATTAGTAAAATTACCCTACCTCCTCACTATGGGTGCTAAAAACTAAATCCTCTCTCAAAAACTTCATATCCTTTAAACGCTTGACAAACTTTGATAAAAAGCCTTTGTGGCTGGATAACAATAAAACCCAGACTTGTTCAGTCATGAATGCACATGACAAGAAAGGTAAGGAAAAGAGAGGTAAAAGAACAAAATGAAAAAGACAGAAAGAAACAAAAAGGGAAAAGACAAGATTTTACCTTCTCTCATCAGGGTGAGTAATGACAATGTCCAAATCCCCACAAGAAGCTTTTCCTCGTCTATAAGATCCTCCACACACAATAACCACCTTCAAGATGAATATTAAAACATTTCAAATAAGAACCATATACCTGAACCCAACTGACCACTCAACTAACCTTTATGAGCATTCAGGTTAACTTACAAACTAGTTCAGCAACAGAAAGTCATAATACTCACCCCAGGTAAAATCTCTTCTGCAACATTATGTAGAAATTGTTCCATTTCTTGCACCTACATGTTCAGAAAAAAGTATTGAATTTTTCCAGAGCAAAGAATGCCCAGATCTTTTCATAGATGAACTGTGAAGCCCTAGGAATAAGAACAACAATTGTACCTCACTACGGAGAATCCTTGTCTTGATATCATTGAAATATTTCAATCCTAACTTCTGAGCATGTGTTAAGGAATCCTCATTTTTCAGATCATCTAGTGTACGATATCCTTTCTCGTACAATTTTAGAGCGGTGGTAGGGCCAATACCCCAAACTTCCCCAAATAAGCTAATTGCTCGTACCTGCAAATCATCCAAAACAAACTTGAAAAAAATAATTAAATGTCATGCTGATGACTTGCCAATGTCAGACAGCATGGAGGGCAGGCTTAGAGTTGACAAAATTTAGGTTAGGACTCATGGAAGTTGAGATTTTTAAGCTCTAAGCAAAGCAATCAGATCTGATTATAATGAAGAAAATGGGAAAAATTATGGAAATTGAAAGAAAGCATTAGTATCACACTAATAAGATAGAAAGGTTACCAGCATCACACCAGTAGAAGGCCACTAGAATCACTCTCACAGGGTTTAGGATTCACTCCTACTGCAGAAAGCATCACACTCTCAAGGTAAAAAATACCAACATGAAAACTTATTCATTAATCCCTCAACCCACCCCACCCCACCACACGCAGGCTGAATAATAGTGCATAGCACCAATATATGGACTCTTGGCACTACTAATTCTAATTGGATAAGAATTCTCAATATAAAAACCCAATAACTGAATTTCATTCTAATAATCAAACAACCTCATTTGGGCAACAATGAGATGATGCATCAACAAGAAAATCATGGATCAAAATCCCACATACGCATGTACTACCAAAGATGAGTAACAGTTTGTTGGAAACATTTAGAGCAGGTTCAAACTAATTTGAAAAATGGATGTGAAGGTAAATGAGAACCCCAAGTGTTCAATGAAACAAATGCTCCACACAATCTTGCACTCTCCCCAAGTACCTTTTCATCTGTTTCGAAGTGCTCCAACTTTGACAATTTTCCAGTGGTCACAATCTCTTGAATCTGAAATCATTCCAATGGCAACACATAAGTATTCTGTAATTGGAGCTGGAAGGAAAATAGATAACTTTAAATCAAAGACCCCATAAAACCTGACGCATCTACTAGATGGATGCTCCACAATAAATAATTTTTCCTTGGCACCGTCATCAAATTTCAATGATTATAAACGTTTGATGTGAATACATCTAGGATGCTTAAATTCTGTCAGACTAGAGAAAGCAGAGTTAATATGAAAAATGATAATCTTGACACTTGGGTGATGACCAGAACAAGCAGCCCCAGTGGGAGTAACAGATTTGCACCCAAAGAGCACCAGAAAGAGAAGGTCAAGTTACCATATTCATATAATTGTTTTAAAAAAATTATATTAAAAAGAAAAAAGCAAGAAGAAATAAAGAAGGAAACAGACAGCAATGAAACTTTATGGTTCCCAACTATGATGCTGAAGATAGCAAAGTCAGTCTATGAAAGCCCACTTACATGATCCTGCAAAGACTTGCCAATCCCAGGCAGATCTTTGACCTGTTCTGAACTTACAATTTTGAATGGAAGCTTCTCAATGACTGGAATAGCCTTGTAATAGCTAAATGACCGTCGATCATCACCCAATGCTACCCAAAGGAAAGACAATTGAGTCATGCCCCTAGAGTAGTATGAATGGTGAAATACAAACTGGCCCCTAGAGTAGTATGAATGGCGAAATAGAAACTGGCTAGAATGCCTGCAATATGGAATGCAGCATCTCACCTCTATAAATGTTGATGAGTTTTCCAAATATCTCAGTGATGTTTCTGTTTAAATCATGTGGACTGTACAACAAGGATAACTGCACAGCACACGCACACACTCAATCACAGAAAAACTACCAAAACAGCAAGAAAATTTCAGCATAGTTGATCCAAGACACATTATTTCACCTCAAATCCTTAGTTTCAGCCCATAAAAAGGTAAAGAAAAAAAAAAGGAAAAATGCTCACATCCTTAGTTGGAGTACTGGGTGTCTGTGGACCAGTGCTTGTAGGGCTAAGAGTAAGAGGTGAGCTTCCAGCACTTATGGGACCGTGTGCTACCTCATAAAAAGCATTACTTTCTGCAATTCCACCACCATCCGCTTCGAAATTTCTCACACCCTCAAGAGAAGACCTGGTCTTTTTGTGAGCAGATGCTTCCTTATTACCGGATGAAACATTTCCACTGGCTTCAGATTCCTTAGCCAAAGACTTCTCTGGAACAATTGCTTGATCCACACCAACTTCTATGCAGTACAAATCCTCCAATACCCTCTCCCCTGCCTTCAAACTGTCCTCTAACCACTGGTAAGCCAGAACTTTCTGCATATAGGTGAGGAACATAATTGTAACAGAAACCTTAAAAGGACAAGGCAACAAGATTGACACTACAATGTATTAGAAAATAATTAGCAATAGCTCTGGTATCACTGTTAGCATATCACCGTAGCAATACCAGAGGCCATATACTCTTTATTCCTCAATGGCATGGATCAAAAGTCACAGTGATAACATAGGCATCATCTTCTTCTTATATGGTAGCAAAAATCTAGTTCTAACAAACTCTTAATAAGTAATCAAAATATGACTCACCTAGCTAACTTTTATTTAACCATGGTTTATTTATTTAACTAATTAATCCGGATTAAATCCAAAAAAATGCTCAAGAGAGGAGGAATGGGAACTCACTCCCGAGAAGCTTTCCACGCGTTTTCTGTTGAATTGCTGGACAAGCGCCCGCGAGTCCATTGCAAAAACATGGGTAGTATTCTTGGACAGGCGGTACTCAATAGTTGCCCCCATTTGGACCAGCTTCTGCTTCCAAATCTTTGTAGTAACATAACCAACGAACAAATAACCAAGAGGGAAAAAAAAAAAGAAAAAGGAAAACCAACAACAACAACAAAAGTGCAATAAAGGAGGAGGGACAAGAAAAGTTCATAACTTTTAAGTACAAAACAAAGAAAGTTAAATAATAATAATAATAATAATAATAGTGGCACAAGACAGAAGAAATTAACCTGTAATCGGCGTGGCTGGACACCATTTTCTACCAAGAAAACGACCATTTGAGAGAACATGCCGTCTGGGTCAAGAGAAGGAGTTCGATTTTTGGTTGCCTTTGGCGCCATTCGATCAGTCTCTTCTCCTTCCTCCTTTGTTTTTTTTTTTTTTTCGCGGGGGTTGGGGGAGGTTCTTTTGTAATACAAAAGCGGAGGAACTCACGTGTTATCGGGGGTGCGTAGTGTACACGTTCATATAATTTAAAATTTCTTTCTATTATGGAATCGGATTGTAACTAATTACTTGCTTAAATAAAAAAAATTATTTGAGTTTTTTCTTTGATTTAAAATAGATTTATGAAAATTTTATAAAAAATTATAAATAAAAAAATAAAATAAATTACCTTTTTTTTATTTTATTTCCTTTTTATTTTGTTTCAAGTCGCTTTTTATTTTCATGACCTAGCCCGCATCATGCCCGTCGGATTGGTTCTATTATCACTTATTATCACTTGGTTGCAGAATTATTACCTTTGTTTCAAAAAGTGACTCTAGATGCCCTCTTCCTACCTTAGAGTCCGGCCATGTCTAACGATCCATTTTGTAACGGATACACAATCGTGGATAATATACACCCCACAGATTACTTTTGAGGACAAAGCAATAGCCGTGACAATACCTCTTAAAAAATAAAAAAAAAAAAGAAGGTAATAATTTCATAATAAGTAGTATTAAAATTTACTCTTAGGACTCCCGACTTGACGCAGAATGCCGACAACCCGGCTCGATACGTGTCTCAGAACATCGACGAGGTTGTCGTGAATCCACCGTGGGACTCTCGACATAGTGCAGAATGCCAACAACCTGACTTGATGCGTGTTCAAAAATATCGACGAGGTCGTCGTGAAAGAATGTAATGGGTGCACACTATCTACACATATATCGCCTAAACCTAAGATCTCCCTCTTTTTCGATAATGTGGGATTTTGGTAGTGTGTACCTGTTATATTCTTTCACACCAAATTTGATAACGACCTCGTCAATATTCATGGACACGTATTAAGGAGGGTTCTCGACATTTCGCACCAAGTTGGGGGTTTCATGACGAACAGGAGTAGACTCAAATACCACTTGTTACCGGTCATTACCTTTTTTTCAAAAAGTTTTGGGATCTATAGTGTGCACGCTTATATAGCTTAAGATCTCTTTCTTCTTCGACAATGTAAAATTTGGGTAGTGTACACCTGTTATACTATGTTTATATAGTTTAAGCCCCTCCTCAACAACATGAAAATTGAATAATGTGACAAGTTACCTAGGAAATGGTCCGACGCATTTTTCTAATACACCGTAAACAGGCAGCTAGCCAACACAAACTTGCGATACGTCACATAACGGATGTGGGATTGGTTCATTACGTTGCCAAAGTTTCAGAAACATTATCTTACGAAATACATTTACCAAATGCAGAGAGCATCAACAGGAATAGAAAGCCCACGAGAATTGATCTTTGTCACAGTTGAATTGTACTGTGGGGAAATCGAAGGTGACAGCTTTTAACATTTGAGATAATAAAACGGCAGAAACGAAACTCATATGATTACTCCGTGCTGAGCAGTTAACTGCAACTAAATTAGCTACCAGACAGGACAGAAATTTGAATGTAAGAAGAAAAACAACCCGATAAAGTGGTGCAAGGCACCTCCTGCTTGCACTTGTCTGATCGTTACCGCACTAACATACAACCAAGACCCAAGTAGCCAGTTACTGCTAATGGACCTTCCCATCAAAAAATTAGTTTGATATCATGTGAACCATTGTCTCACATATCAAATATTAAACTGATAAAAGAACAAATACTACACCCAATTTGTCTTGAGTCATTCTAGCATTGTACTTAGTCCACCAAATGTATTATTTGAGTCCAAAGATTTTGCTAATAAACCTAAAGTGAACAACACAACTGTGCAAAGGTGTTTTCTCGTAAAATTTCGTTAAAGAGAATTGCCCGTATTAAATTGAGTTCATTACAGTGACAAATTTCGTTTTCGCTTTTTAGACCATGTCGTGGGTGGCATGAATACAAGAAGTTATGACGATCAAAACGGTGTCGTACCTTCCATAATCAGAGATGCGCCTGGGCAGAGTTCATGCTTAAACCCTTAAACCCTTAAAACCCAAAACCTAAACGGGCTAAAACAAGCTCTCAGTCAAACCCCACCAGAAATGTTCCTTTACAGGTCTGCTTCGGTGCTCCATTTCCACAAACTATCATCGCCACCTAGTTTCCTCTCCCAATTAAACCACCCCTTTTCGTTTCTCCATCGTTCGCCGTTCTCTTCACTTTCTTATCCCTATTATTCGCTTCGAATACGCTTGTCTTGGCTCGGTTCGTCGCCGGGAAGATCAAATCGGGGTTTCGCCACCTCCGCCGCCGAAAACAGTGGCGATGTGGACACGTTCTTCGCCGAAAATGGTGTTTCTTGGACTTCTGTCGGTTTCTCTGATCGGCTTTCTCGTTCTCTCTCCCTCGCTGGCCTCGATAGACCCTCTCTGGTTCAGGTTTTCGTACACTAATTATTTTTCTTTCAACAAATCTATTATTGGAAATTATTTAGGCCGTTGATTTTCGCGCGTTTCTGTGTGGAGGCTGCATGCCGGGCCTAGAAATCACTGGCTCTTATTATTTTTGTGCCTGAAGAATTGAATTTTGACTTTTTTTTAAATATATTTTTGGTGGGTGTCATTTTGTGCTTGGAGAATTGAGTTTTCACTTTTTTTTAATATATATTTTAGTGGCTTTTTTTTATGACAAATCATACTTGAATTTTCGTTTTTTTTTCTTATTTTTGTGCTTTAATGATTGATTTTTTACTTTTTTTCTTACATATTTTTACTGGGTTTGGTTTTGTTTGGACATTGTCATTCAATAAGCTTAAAATTGGTTTGCCCTGTAGGCTTCTTGTATACCATCAATACTATCAGGGAAGGATGTAGTGGTTGCAGCAGAGACTGGAAGTGGTAAAACGCATGCATACCTCCTTCCTCTAATCAACAAGTTGTGCAGTGCAGTGGGTGATCATGGAGATTCTTCTTCTGATCAAGGATTGAGTCCATCCAATCGTCTTTCTCTTGTTCTTTGCCCCAATGTGTTGTTATGTGATCAAGTATTTCGAATGGCCACTGGTCTCTGTGATGACAATGGTGAACCTCTTGTGAAGGTCTCTGCTGTCTGTGGGCGACAGGTACTTAATTGTTGTTGTCTGATTACAAAATTTGTGAGCATTTAATTGGCCTTGAGGAAAATTTGTTTCCCTGTTTGTTAGTAGAAGGGTATGAATTTTTACCTTTTTAAAAAGAAAAGATTAAGGGTGTTCAAAATCCTGGATTCTAGTGAATAAGAAATTTTGGTTGTAGGGGTGGCCAGTTGATCAGCCAGATATAATTGTGTCAACTCCAGCAGCTCTTCTGAATAATGTAGAACCGAAGAAACAGCGTCGATTGGATTTTATGCGCGGTGTAAAACATGTGGTATTTTCCTCCATCATAACTGCTGTGCATAATGGCTAGTTGAGTGAGTGCATTTTTTAGCGCACTTGTTATGTTTTATTGTTGTCAGGTTTTTGATGAGGCAGACATGCTTCTTTGTGGGAGCTTCCAGAATCAAGTTATCCGTCTTATAAACATGCTTCGTTTTGATGAGAAGCAATTGTCTCGAATAAATGGATCAGTGTTTGGGACTGCCATAGGATCAGTTTCCACTTCTTCAGGGAATTCTGGCTTGGAAAATGAAAAAGAAATACAAAATGAGTCTCTCTCTGAAGAGGGTGAAGGTTTTCAAGATGATGTTGAAACAGAAGAGTTAACAGAGGAAGTGCAAGCTGTGTCTGTTGGGAGAAAAGACTGGAGGAGAGTAAGGAAAAGTTATGAACGTAGTAAGCAGTATATTTTTGTTGCGGCCACTCTTCCCGTTAATGGGAAAAAAACAGCTGGAGCAGTCCTGAAAAGAATGTTTCCTGATGCCATTTGGCTTAGTGGAAACTACCTGCATTGTCACAATCCCAGGTTTTGTATTAATTTATGATTGCCTTGCTAGTTGTTATTTTGTCTAATACAGGTGTATATTTTTTATTTGACATTCATAATTTGATATGCTGGTTGACATGGGGAAGTAAGAATCTTAACCTGTATTTACTACGTGAATGTAAGGATTCCTGTGTCACTCATGCACTTGCAGTCTATTCCTTCATGTGCGTTTGCCTGATATCTGCTTGTCAATGGAATTCTCCTCTGTGATTCTTCACGCTGCACACTGGTCCGATAATTTCATGTAGTGTTGGAAAATCATACCCATGTTTAGTGTGAAGATAGTTGTTTTTCTACCTTAAGAAATTATTCTAGCTTATTGTGGGATCCTTTGCTACAAAGATTATGAACTACTAGCATGCACATAATGATTTATATGATCTTTATACTGAAATTTTACTGTTGTTTTAAGACATCCCTTTTCTTCATCCTTTTTTTTTTTTATTTTGGTTTGTGTTGGGGGTCTGGTGTTCATGTTTATGGGCAGATTTTGAATAGGTAAGTTCTTTTAGGTTAAACTTCTATTTATATCTTGACATATCTTTCTAGAGATACATCTACTACACGATATTATTATGTTACAAAAGTAATTGCCATTAATTGATTCATTTCTCTTTCAGATTGAAACAGAGGTGGATTGAGGTCACAGTTGATACCCAGGTGGATGCACTCATAGATGCTGTGAACCAAGGAGCTGAGATGTTAAATCATGGCAATGAGTTGAATCGAACTATGGTTTTTGCAAATACTGTTGAAGCAGTTGAAGCAGTGGCAAAGATTTTGGAGCAAGCTGGAATTGATTGTTATCGTTACCATAAGGACAACTCCTTGGAGGAGCGTGCAAAGGCACTAGTTGACTTCCGAGAAAAAGGTGGAATTTTTGTTTGCACTGATGCTGCAGCACGTGGAGTTGACATTCCAAATGTCTCACATGTTGTTCAGGTTACCCCATGAACTGACTGTCCATGTCCTTGTTTGTATCATTTTTATGTTGTTGTGATAGCATCAAAACTATAAACTCTTCAAATTCTTGGTCTATGGGACTCATTGGAAAAGTAAATATGACTTTGTGCAAAAAATGTCTAATCATCAATGGCAATAATCTCCTTGTTACAACTAGCTAATGACAATAACGAAAAAAATTGAAGTTTTTCTTGGTGCTGGGAAACTTACCAGAAGATTTCTCGGATGTTATTACTCAAACAAGTTTCATCTCTTATTTTGAGGAGGTACAAAGTATAGCAACTGATTGATGGATTCAAATCTTTAGTAGGAATGCTAATACACTTGCTACATTAACATTTATGGGACCCTCATAGTGAGAGTAATAACCACATTCAGTTGAAGTTGCAATGTGGCATGGGCCATCACCATTGCTCTTAAACCCTCAGAGCAGCTACCTGTTTGAACAAGAAATATGTATGCTTCATTACCATGAAACTTGCCAGCAAGGCTTGGACAATGTCAAGGCACTTTCTTCTTCTAGGATATGCTTCCTAAGTCCATTGGTTTTATGTTTTTTGTCCATATCTAAATATATGTGTAAATGGGAACTAACTCTACAAGTGCTCATTTATTCCAGGCTGATTTTGCTACGTCTGCTGTAGATTTCTTGCATAGGGTGGGCCGTACAGCTCGAGCTGGTCATCATGGACTAGTCACTAGCTTGTACACCAAGTCCAATCGAGACCTTGTTGATGCTATTTGTCAAGCAGAGAAACTTGGACAGCCTGTGGTAATCCTCGAACTCATTGTTCTTATTCAAGAACTGCTTGGCAGTTCTGCATTTCCACAAATCTCTTTGGTTTGACAATCTGTATTCTCAGTTCCCTTGAATAATTTTGAGTGCTCAGTTGATTATGTTACTGCAAGCTACCATTTAGATTGAATTAATTCATTCATATTCTAGAATGATGATTCCCAATGCCTGCACTGCACTTTGTTTCTTTGCACCTTCCAATGTGATGGCTAATATTTTCCCCTATGGCAACAGGAGACTGCATTTAGCAGAAAAAGGAGTTTCAGAAACAAACTTAAGAAGAAAGGTATGGCATCATTTATCCTTCCCTTTTCTTTTCCTTTCTTTTCTTTTTTTTTTTCCCCCAAATATGGGGGACAGAAGAAAAATAAATGGAAAGTCTTTATTGTGATGTTTCTTTAGGTATAAAAGAGGAATAAAATGAGAAACCATAAGAAACTTATTTTATCCTCCTAAATCAACACAAGTGTTTTTAAGGTAGTGAATGCAGCTGTGAAAACTTAATAATTAAGTGCTCTAATTAGAGTGCAACATTGCCAAATGATGCTTATTGCAGCTTTTCTTGTCTGAATTCGTAGTAAACAAAAATGATGGACTTCCTCGTTGAGGTCGAGTCTCAAAATTAGCAGAAAGCTGCAATCAGCAGAACTTCCGCTAATTGCAAATCCTCCCAGGTTTACATACCAAAACTTATTAATCAAATGTGGTACACCTATGTTGTTTATTAATCGACAATATAACTTTCTAACTTGAGCATTACGGGTTGTTCATCATTCGAAAGTGGAACTAATTAACCAAGTAGGCTTATCTTGGCCAAGCTTGGTTGGGAATTCAAATCTGAACCCCTCCAAGTTCACTCAAAATGTAGGCTTTAATTTGGATGTAGATATTTTTTTTAAAAAAAAAAGGGAAAAAAGTGGAATTAATTTGTTGTTGCCTTATTTAGCAGGTGCGAGCAAAGCCAGAGACACTTCAACCGCTGAATTGGTGAATGCCTGATGAATTACTTCAAACAGCATAATGTAACGTAACAGGTATACATTACCAAACTCTCGTATTGTTAAAAAAAAGGAGATCTTGGGTTATATAAGCATAGGCATTGCACGCCCTAAGAGTTGCTTTTGGAGAGAAGGTAATCACCCGTAACAAATACGCTTACCCGTCGACGAACGTGGTACATCTAATTCTCGTTGTACACTTTGTAAATCTTATTGTAGTATCTAATCTAATCGCGATGATTACTCTCTCTCTCACGTTTTGGGGTGGGGTGGCTTCAAAAGTAGTGGGGCGCCGATGCAATAATTTATAGGAATTTGACCAAGAAAACCATTGTCCTCAACGTCCATTTTCCGTTGTTCCACGTGCTCTCTCTCTTTCTTTCTTTCTATTTTTGGTCCGCGTTATCTGCGGGCGGAAAAGGATAATTTGGACTTGCAGTCCCACTTTGCTGCGGTTCGGTCTGACCATAAGCCTAAGTCGTGTACCTGCTTGTTTTAACGAAGTTATACTTTTTCTCCTCCTTGACATTCAAATACCACACGATTGCTCCACCTATACATGCAAAATGCAAAATGGATATATATTAGGACGGCCGACTTCTAAAATTGCTGCCGACTGATGATGGCAGCAACATTGTTAATGCGGTGGTGGTCCCAGTGTTTGACACTTTGAAAACCATTGATAAATGATATAACAGTTTTAAAACTGAGAAGTTGTGAATTCAAATTAAGTCAGAATTACTATTTGTTATGAAAGAACCACATAATTTATAATAGCAAAAGTCATTGTAAAACGCATGCAGCTGCAAATAGTTGACTATGATAGAAATATAGAAAGATGATTTATCAACTTAAAGATGATTTATCAACTTTGAGATGTAGCATATACCAACATAACGGACATATTCTGCCTAATTATAATCTGAAAATGTTTCAGTACATTAAGATACCATATTCCTCAAATCCATTTCTTACAATGGCCAATTAAGCCTGTTGCCTTTCATTTTCTGCTAGAAGACAGTAAATTCTCCACAAAATCATTAATATGCTTGTCAGAGCTCCCTCCTTCAGCAATTGCTTCCTTGGCTAACTGGCTCCATTTTCTTCCATTCTCCTTAATCTCTAGCCTTTTCTCTCCTTCCATTACTAACCTCAAGCACCTGATCATTTCTTCTCTTCTCACAGTTCCCCTCTCATCTTCGTTTACTCTAACCCCAACCCTCCAAACCTCTTCTATATACTTGGCGTTGGTGAACTGGTCGGCCCATCGTGGCATGGCTACCATCGGTACGCCGAGGCTTAATGCCTCGAGCGTTGAGTTCCACCCACAATGCGTCACAAAGCAACCTGTGGCTTGGTGTGCCAGTAGTTCAAGCTGGTTGGACCAGGTGACCATGAGACCCTTTCCATCTACAGTGTCCATGAAGGAACTGGGAATTTTGCCAATTTCGGATTCTCTGACAACCCACAAGAAATAGAAACCAGTCTCCTTGAAGGCACATGCAAGTTCTTCCATCTGCTGCGCCGTCGAGGACACCATGCTCCCAAACGAAATGTAAGCCACTGATTGCGGTGGCTTTGTCTCTAGCCAATTCAGACACTCTTCCCCGAATGGCTTCCATAGACTAGAACCATATCCTTTGTCCCCTTCAATGCGGCCATCCAAATAAAACGATGGAACCATTGGACCAATCATCTTCCCCGGCCAAAGCTCCCGTAGCAAGCTGTTCTCCTTTTTTTTTTTAACAAAAAAAAAATTCGGTACAATACAAACAGAAATTAAACAACTAAAACACAAAACAAAACAAAAGATGCATAAGGCGATTAGAGGCACTTCCATGTGAGTCCATAAATAAAGAATGCAGAAATATTTTAATTTCACATTGCAAATATGCAACACTGAAACAAGTTTCAAGTATGACCAAATGAGTATATATTTGAGTTTTGTACCTTGCCTTCTAAAGCTTTAAAGGTGTTTCCAAAAAGCCAGTCAGCCATGTCCAAGTTAGAAAACTGACTCAATTTCATCGCCAAGTAAGCCGGGTGCTTTTCTGGCGACTTAAGAAAAGCTGGCAGGTCACGGTAGTTCAACGGAGGCGAGCTAGGCAAGTACAACGGTGTGTCCTCTAACTTCACCGGCAAGGCAAGCCAGCCACGGTGTATACAAGACGTAATTGTTGATTCCGCGGTGGAATTAGTGAAAAACGATGCTCCTTGAATGCCATGTTGCTTGGCCACGTCAAGAGCCCACGGCAGAAAGGAATCATAGACAATACAGTTGACTGGAAAGCTTGAGTATCGGAACTTGCGGATGAGTTGAGAGAGAGTTGCTGTGCCGCTGGCCTTGAATGCCTTAAGGAATACGCCCTCGTCGTTGGCTTGAGCATAGCCATGCTCGTCGAACCCGTCGGAAATGGGTTCCACGGAGACGTTTGGAGCACGAATGAAGTTGACGGTGTAATGGGTGGTGGCGAAGGTGGCCTTGACGCCCTTGGAGGCTAAGCGTTTGGCGAATTGGAGAAGAGGGTTTATGTGGCCTTGGCTTGGATATGGAAGCACCACGACGTGGCCTTTGTGCTTGGAATCCTCCATTGTTGTTATCTTTTCTCCTCCTTCAATTACCATGTGCATTGTCCATTATAAGCCTGCAATGGTGGTGTCTCACTTGGCAACGTAATGTTGTTGCCTACGCATATTGCGTCATTTTGATAACGTCAGTTCCCTTTTTTGATGTTTGACAAATAAATGACCGACATCAAAATCGAAGTAGTGAATTCCTCAGAAAATATTGAAATGGGCAGCACATTTTTCATGGCGAAGAATCTCTTTTAGACAAATTCAGCGTTACAAACGCGGACTCTGCTCAGTCACACATTTTTCACTTGAAACATAGAATAAATTTCAAAGCATTTTCGTTTTCTCTCAATTCTGTTGGCCATTAGTTGAATACCTGTGCCTCAAAATGTAAGCTTTTGTGCCGTGAGGATGATGAGCAAAAGTTACAGCAATAGATGAACATAAAGGACCGACTCAGCAAAGGGTTAGGCAATGAAACTGGTAATTGAAAACATTGGTGTCAAGTTTGGCGTTCTGTTAATTGGACCAATGGGTCTACATTTGCCTAATCTGCTTAGCCTGTTGTTTTGATTATTGGAAAAGAAAAGTCTTCAACACCAATTTAATAACCTCACGTATTCCCAACAATCAATAATAATAATAATAATAATAATAATAATAATAATAATCTATCATTAGCCCATGATGAATATTTTCATGTAAATGCATGTAGTCGACTAAGGGTAAAAATGTAGGCAGGACAAAAGGAGGTAACAGAGCAAAACACTAACTCTGCAATCCGTGGGAAGCAAAATAAAAAGCTTAGCTTTGCTGATCCACATACGATATTTTTCTTCGTGTAATTCCGTCGTGCAAGGGTACATTTTAAGATTAGAGCGAAACCTTAAATTTCAAGATCATACGCATAGGGTACTTGAATCCAAGGCTAAGGCGAGAAACATGGATGATATTTTTCTTCGTGTAATTCCCACTCGCAATGTCGAGAGCTGTCCCGTCTGTGTCTGTTTTCTCCGTCCACGCATCAAATCCTCTTCATAAAACCAGACAACTGAAAGCGTACGTTGTTGGGGATCACATGCTGCATCGATTTGCAATCTTTGCCCCCCCCCCCCGTGACGCTTCAACAGCAAATGAATGGTCACAAAGTTACGGGTTGGGGAGGCGTTGACAAAAATGAAAGCATTGACAATGTGGGGGTGGGGGGGGGCTCGGTGGTGTTTTTTTATTTTTTATTAAGAGACCATCGTTCGTAAATATAAAACAATATATATATATATATATATATATATATATATATATATATTATTTTTATAAATCACACGTTTTTTTAATATTAAAATTTAAATTTTTTAAAAATAAATATTCAAACTTTTGATTACTACAATCAAAACTCACATGTAATAATAAGCATTTTTACCACAACTCCACAGCAATAGGAACAAACAAACAAATAAATACGTATATCGATAAATGAATAAATAAAGAAAAGCTTCCTTGCCGACATGCTTTGCATACTACTTAATGATTTTCAACCACTCAGATGACTACGGCTAACTACCATTATTATGGGCAACCTCCTTCCCGTTAGCATTAAATAGATTTAATTGAGGTCCAGAACACTTTCTGCCTAGTCTCTTAAATCAATAACTCCCCCCTTTCCTCATTAATTATTTACATTTAATCATTAACCATTATCACGTTGAAAAACATAAAACATGTTTTACGCACACTTGAAAATTTGATAATAAATCATAACTGATCGCCCAACGAGCTCTTAGTCCTATATTGTACCGAATAAAATTTTGAGCCCTGTTACACTAACATAAAGAATGAACACAACAAAAGAAATGGCGATAATGAAAGATTATTAAAACAAGATTGAATTCTATGGTTTACAGATCAAATTAATTATATTTAGGCTTCCTTTTTTTTTTTTCCCCACTTTCATGAGTGCATCCCTTAACGTACTCATTGGATGCTGAACTGATAACTCTTATTTGATGTGTGAACCCCACATATCACTTCTGTTTTGGTAACGGGACTGCGTCTTTCCCTCTCTTTAATATCTATTCACCATGTTTGGAAACTCTTTCCATTTTTATTTTTTTTTTTTGGGGTCGCTGCTGCCTCATCTCCATACATGGAAGGTCGTCCGCACAAGGTGGCAGGCACGAAGGGCCCCTTCTACCTTACAGTCCTGATAAACTTTTGGCCCATAAGTACACACACGTTCAGGACAAGTGCTTTTATCATATATGGGTTGTTTTTTTTTTTTTAATTAATTGACTCCGACTAATAATTAAACTCGATAAACAAACACTTTCTTCTTTTTTATTTTTTTTTTATCCATATTTTCTTTATTAACTCTCCAAATTTAGATTCACCCAAGTTTGGGTCAAAGAAAGAAAATGGAGAAATGAATGTCTTGTCTGAGTCCAATCCATGCATGTCCCTTCAAAAATATTCGGCAGGCTCCAAGCTAAACGGGCCTCATTTGCTCCCACCCATTTCCGAAATCCACCCTACCCTAAGCCGCCCGAAAATATCAAGGGCCCTGCCAACGAATGAACACAATCCCATTTCCCTTTTCCTTTCTCATATTTTGGTTCCAAGCTCGTCCACTCCTTTCACTCAAACTGAAAATCAGGATCACCAAAACTTACTCTTACAATGTAACAGATAGGTCTTTGTAATCCTGAGGCATATCATTAGTACAAGCATCAATAGAAATTAAAAGTACTACCACCCGAGAATAACATTGAGCTAACAAGAACTAGAGAAGAAGTCAAGGGCCAAACTAAAATTGACGTCAATTAAATTTAAACAAGAATGATGTTTGAGGGGGAAAAAATTTGATTTTTCATTATGATAAAGCATTCACATCATAGAAACTGGTACTTATCAAACAACAATAAACGAGGCGGACAGACTTGCTTATTTAATAGAGATATTGGAGGGCCTCGAAAGGTCTCTAAGGGCACTTGGTCCTGTTGCCATGTGTAGTCATATCAGTGTAACATCTCCCACAAACTTCTCTATTCCCAGAGGTGCCTGGAGGCACACACTTGCACCTGAAGCAGCAGGTTCCGCATGCCCTTGTGCACACGTTAGGCCTTGAGTGCAAGCTGCACCTCCTTTTGCAAAGAGCCCCACAGTCTGCAACAAATCATACAAAACCAATCAAATCACACATTTCACCTAGTTCAAATGGAAGGGCTGAAGACTTACATTGCAAACAGGACACGGCTAGACATGGACTCACGTCGCTCAATTATAACCGTTAATTATTATGCTAAAACAAAAAAGACGCGGTAGCTGCAAACGAACCGTTACCCTGTGTGTGTGTCCACACAACTTTTTCCAGAGCTATATGAAACGGGTGCTACCCAACTCCCACGTTAAGAAAAGAATCTTGGACTATATAAACGTGAACGCTGCAAATTTCAACAAATTGCGTTTTGGAGAGAAGGGGAAAAGGCAATGGTCTCGTGACAAAAGAGATATTAGAGACATCGACCAAAGACATCGATGAATTCTATGTGAAAAAATGTAACGACACACTATGCGATACTGTACAACCAAACAAGTTATCTTTTGAGGAGGAGAAGTTAACGGTCCGTGACATATATATTTAAGAAAATTGAATCGGGTAGAGAGCAAGAATAGCATACCCAAGAATGGCAATAGCCTTCTATTGGCTCCTTTCACCAACTGGATGGCTAGGTCCTCAATCTTTGTGTCCGATGAAACCTACAAGTACATCGGGGGGCTTCATATGTGATCATATATATTTTCAAGAAGCGACATACAAGAGAGAAAAATAAAAAAGTTTCAGTCCCTACTTGGAATATGCATAAGAATAGAACCACTAGCAGCGGCAGGATCCTCATGGCCGTTTTGGAACTTCACCTGGTTATCACTGATTCGTTCAAACCTTTCCAAGGTTAGCCTGGGAGAAGGGAGCAGTTAACCGCTTGGCTCTTTATAGCCCTTTTTGGGAGTCTCAATTACCGCTCCACCCACGAGCTTTGTTGTTACTCTAGGTGCCAGCGAACTTGACAGAGCCCAGCTTCATATGTGCCTTCCATTCACTGACTTACAATTTTAATCGAATGCAGCAATTTCGTTATGTTTTTTTTTTTTTTTTTTATCACAGCTTAATTTGTTAAAGTGTCAGGTAGTTTGTCTTACCGTATTTTTATTTATAATAAAAATTGGAGACCAGAAGCACCGCTAGACCTCCTCCAGTTGAAGATATTAAAAAAAATTCCTAAAATAATAATAAAAATAATTGACTTTAATCGAAGGGGTTGATTCGCCTGCTTAAAACCCTTTCATTTATCATTTATTCCTAAGGTAGTATAGTAGTTTCTTTGCAAAAGAGTTGCGGTAGTGCAAGAACGTCAATTTTAAATTATGATAGAATATATTTATTGATATATTAAAACTTTCTTACAAGATATATTAACTTAAAATATTAGGTGAAGTTACGTGAAGTCTGTTAATCAAACACAAGATTACCTATTTATAAAAATTTTTATATTGTATAAAACAATTATTTTATTTAAAAATTTAAAATATAAATTATATATAATATATTTTAAATATCTTAAATGAATTAATATAGTTAGGACATAACAGCTGCAAAATGTGTACAGCAAAACATAACATGGTGATGGCCAGCGCATGGAGTACGGAGTGAATAGTGATAAGGGACGGTAAAAAGCAGGCCATAGAATTCACTGGCCCTGCCAGAACACATTATCAGGACGTGGAACCAACAACAGCGGGTTGTCACGGGCATTACATTCTCTCTCTCTAAAAGAAACTATTTGGAGTGTGCCTATATAGATTAAGATTTCCTTATTTATGGAGGACGTAGGAGTTTACCAGCGTGCACTCGTAACATTTGCCAGACTTATTCATCAACGTTCTCGTCGAGATGCACCTTAATGCGTTGGACAGTATGCATCCGGATGGTATTATCATTTATCACCAAGTTAAGAGTTTTGAGGATGTAAGAGTTGGGTGGGAAATTGGATAGTGTGCACGCGTGACAAGGTGGTTTTGTCCATTGGGCCCGCGGCTTTCCAAGTTTCTAATCAATAATAAGTTGATTCCAATTGCATGTATGGCCAGGAAGTGTAGGTATAAAGGGCTGTAAGTTTGAATCAGTTGTGCAGGTGACCTCGGGCGAAGTGAAAACAATGGGGGCGCCTTTGATTGACAGCTACCCAGAAGACAGCTAGAACACGGCTGGACGGGAGGGCAGACGTCACAGTCAATAATACTTTTGATAATCGTTCAAATGAAAGGCATTTGAATTAAAATACCATCGAAAAGTATGCAAACAGCGAGGGGCTTGATTCCTTCTGCTTTGCTCATCTTGAGCTTTAAGATCCTTCCCCAACTCCATGGACCATACAAGCCAAACAATATATGAAAACTCAAAGCTAATATTAACTAGCTTGTGTCTCATCCATGCCCGTAAGCAAACAGAGTAGCAAAATTTCTCATTAATGCTGCTAATCCACTTCCCATTTGACCTGCACGAATTCCCTTCTCTTCCTCCTAGACAGGCTTAAATTATTGTGGGTTGGATCGACTGATCCAGCCTAGTTGATTTGAGAACATTTTTTTATTATATGGATTGACTCTTCCATTCTACCCCCTCCAAAAGAAAAAACAAAGAAAATCTTGGTCTATTTCTGTATAAAAATAGACATCGAAATGCAAATTTATTTAACTTTATATATATATATATATATATATATATATATATATATATATATATATAATTGATATGGATTCCAAGCATTTTTTTTCTATAAAATATACTTGTGGTGGAATCCAACTAAAAGTGAATTCTTAGAAGAGTTCAACTAAGGGAATGGACAAGCAAGACGAGGCCCATGCAAGAAATGTTTATTTCATTGTTAATTATAAAGTCTAATAATAAATTTACCTGAATTTTTAATTTTAAGTTTAAGATTCAAATCTTAATTTTTACAAACTGGAAAAAAAAAAAAAAAAACTATTTCTAAGAGGAGCTGCTAGCAATGCAAGGTAACCATGTTCTAAACACTGCACTGTCAGAGGCAAGCCACGCTATGAGACCCAATTCCCAACAAAAACACCGGTACACGACGGAATTCTGAGTCTCGAGTCCTGCAGAGATGGGACTATTTGTTTGTGGATTAGAGGCAGCGTCTCATTGAGGGGTGGCGTCACTACGTAGCCACCATTGTCTTATCAGGATTGGGCTGAAGGCTTGGAAGATGTCACAGATGAAGTCTTCATTCATTTTTCATCAAAATCATTTTTGATTTTGGGTTGTCACTGTAAATATGTTGAGCCCATTTTTGGTTGAGAGTTTGGGAGCAGATGCTCTTTCCACCTGCCCCAAAACTCTATGTTTAGGTGTTTGATAAACATGGGATGGCAAATAGGTTGTAAAGACAAAAAGCGCTTACCGCGACATCAAATGCTGATTCAGCAGTCTGATTGATTTCCTGCTAGAATATCATATTTTAGAAAGAAATCAATGTCAATCCGATATTGAATTCATCGAGACCTGGAAATCATTATCAAACCAATATTGGATATATCGAGACCAACTCTAAAAATGATACGATGTAATAGAGAAATAGAGGTATAGGCAAGAGAGAGTGTGAGTCTTACATATTAAAAATAAATAAATAGTATAAATGTTCATTCTTATTATGTTTTAGGTGAGAAAACTAATTTAATTTTTTTATGAAATTAAATGTATAGGATATACACCTTGCTTTATTGCTGTCTGCACTTTGTCCTTATAATGAAACTCTTAGGTTAAATTCATTTTTGTGTCTGTTCTTTCCTTCGATTAGTTCTATACGCGAGTTGGGGCAAAATCAATGTACAAAATAATAAATCGGTACAAATTATTCTATAGTCCCTTGCATATTGAGTCGTATGTTCTTGTGTCTGTCGTTGCTTATCCCTCGACCATAACGATGTTACGAGGAGCCAACTGGCCAAGGTATAGCCAATCCCTCCTGCGTATAGTCTCAGCCAGTAACCGAACAATTATTAGCATATATATACCATTGGCAATTGGCAAGGATCCCACAGTTGTGTCATTCTCTCCAAAGATCATTGCACAAAAAAAAAGAGAAAGAAAGAAAGAAAGAAAGGAAAAATGGCATATGGGATGTCTCCAACGTTGATGTTTGGTGCATGTTTTGCCATATTGGCTTTCGTTGCTGCCGCACACGAGGGCCATGAACACATGCCTGGCATGTACATGGCCCCGGCCCCGGACCTGGGCCGGACCATTTCTGGCATGTACACGGCCCCGGCCCCTGGCCAGAACGCGAGCACAGTTGTTTCTCCTTCTGCTGTGATCGGATTCCTCGCCGTTGCTGTCTCACTGCTTGTTGTAAGAGAACGGGTTTGAGTTTGCATGCATGAAGTGCATGCCGTGGCTTTCCATGTAAGTTTGGTCTAGTTCGAGTGTCGCAAGCTTTTGTTTTGGGTCTTGGAATCATCTATTTCCATGCGTCTTTGATTCTCCTATATACGTGTTTTTTTTTTTTTTTTTTTTATATAAACAGTGTTTGAAGACAGAGAAATGTGAACTAATATCTGATCTTATGTCGAATAAAGTCTTGTGGCATTATATCAACTTAAAGTCAGATCATATCCTCTTTCATTCTGTTAACGTATGCTATGACCATTAAATGGTTATACATATCGACAATCAAGCTACTATTGTGTCCTTGGAATTGTTTCAGGAAAAACCTTTTACTCAAATTGATACACGAACCACTCTGCTGCTCTGATTGGAAGTACCAAAAAAATAAAAAAAAAACTAATAAGCATACCTATAGCGACACCACGTTACTGAGATGTCCTTTTCAACCATAGCAGCAACACCGAATAAGATGTATATTCGAGTACGACGCCTGTAAACTGTATGCTGTTGCGTAGAATACGCTGCACTTGCAGGGCATAGGTCAATTAAAACTATCCAAAATAATTCTCACCACACAAGTGCAGAATAGATGCTGCATAAAAGCAATCGTTTTCTATGGCGCTTACCAGATTATTTTATGAGAAACATACGGCTCAAATGGATTTTCTCACAATAAAAGGATTCAAACTTGAGACGTGCCTCTCAATTACAAATTAAAATTTGCCTCTTAGACTACTTGAGCCAACCTGTGGGCACTCAATACTCAGTAAATCCAATTTTGGACATGAACAAAGCGGCTCACAGGGTTGTCATGCAGGTTTGATTTGCAGGAAACCAAGATGTGAAACCATACGGAAAAATCCCCACATTGCTTGGTGGAATTGCTTATATTCGGAACCTGCCATCACTAATTGTGATTGACATTGAACAACAATGAAATATATCATTTGTAACTCCTTCCCACAAATTGCTTTGTCCTTTCAGTGCTACAGCCTAGAGCTGAGGCTACTACTTCGTATCACATGCTGCTGTGATCTGCTGTCATATTCTTGATGCAAATCAAAATTCCCATTTTTGGGGCATCGTTCCAAATGTTTGCCTGTAGGTTGGATGCTTTAATGTTCTCATAAGCATGGAATATATAGCTGCTAAGTAACCAAAAAGGGAACAAAAATGCTTACGTTACAGTCAGCGCCACATGACTTAAATATATGCAGTGACTAACAAACATATAATTAGCAGCTCTATATAAATATACATTAGAGGCAGATTGATCAGAAATAGGAGAACAAACTCACGCCAGTCTCTCAAATCCATATATGCATTGGTTAACAACATAAATTAATCAAGGTCGAAATTGCTTATATAACTAGCTATTCGTCCTCTACTTCCAAGCTGTTTTAATATTAATTAAAAGAAAAATATTAGCCATAGTCATCCAAACAATCATGCATGTGGGTTGGATCAGGCGTTGATCAAGGATGACAAAACTCGGCCCTTCAACACTGTTGAAACATGATAGTAATGTTAATGGTTAGAGATTATCACACTAGAAGAAGAGATCAACGTGGCAATTAATGACCACCTTTGTCTGCACTTGTTTTATATACAGAAGCTTTTTAAAAATGGAATGTCAAAATTTATGCATGCGCCTCCTCATCAACACCAGAGAAGAGAAAAAATAAAGAAAATAAGCATCCTGTTTTATAAGTTAAAAGGTGGAGAAAGTGAAGAACCTAAAAATCATTGCCCAACATTCAATCAGCACAGAAACGTCGAGCAGAAAGTGGCCACAAGTAGAAGAAAGGATCTTAATAGATAGATTATGCAATTTACATTCATGCTTGGATACAATGGGCAGGGAAAGAAAAGAAAAACGTTAATCACAGGACAACCAAAAAGGAGGAAATTTTACATTAGCGATGAGCAGTTGCCATCCTTCTACATGAGCCGACTTGCCGGCTGCAGTCAATCTGCACCTCATCTTTAATCATAACATTCACATGGGCAATGTATTATCCAGCCTAGATTGCCTGCACAATAGCCCAAGCAGCACAGCATTTTAATGGCTGCACAGATATTTCACATTGACCCAAGCCTCTTCAGCTTTCCATGTCCATCTACAGCACAAAAAGATCATAATTAAAGTGCTGTTAAAATTCAAGCACAATGGCACAAGGTGCAATGCAACAATTACGTATTCCCCAGCCTCTTAACCTATTTAACAAGGTTTTCTCTTGTTAACTTTCAGATTGATTTTGAACCATTTCTTTTTCTTGGTTCTACCCCTCCCCAAACGCTTCTTATCTCTCATTTGTCCATCTTCCTTGGTTTCATGGAAGGAAGCCTTGTTCCTAGTTTTACTCGAGCTCTGCTTCATTGGTGGAGCAGTTGTGTACGAAGCACGAATTTCATTCCATTTTTTAAGAAGCTCGTCAATCTGCAAAACCAATATCATAAGCAATGAATTATATGAACTCTTTTCTTGATATTGAGTATGCATACAAACTTTCACAAGTCCAACTAACAGCTTGCATTTCTTGAGCGTATCTACTTGTCATTTCTGTAAATTGTGCCAACACCTGTCAACATTATACATGAAAATTAGCAAAATGAAGGAGAGGTACTTATACAAGTACATGAAGTGCTCATCTTGAGTGTAAACCTCTCTGTATTCACTTTCAAACTTGGATATTTCTGCCCTTTTTTCAAGAATTTGAGCTTCAATGGCTCTGAGATTCTCCTTTTCTTCTATCAGAGGTGCAGCAGAAAGGGCTTCTATTGAGTAGCTTGCACTTTTGAAAAAATTGTCACCTGGAAGAAATGGACAGAATTTTAAGGCTGTTATCAACTTGTGTCATAAACAAAAGAAGGAAACATGACAGACTCATAGAGAACCAAATAAAAAAGAAAAAAAAAACACCTAGAACTGACCATAGACAGCAAAAACATGGGTGCCAGCCTTAAGTTCACTTATTTCACATGGCTTAAATCCATCCAGTTTTTTGAAGAAGGCTGCATCAGCGTCCTTTGCAGCTGCAATCTGAACCCACAATATCTTAGAGAATAAAAGGGAAGTAATACAAAAAGGGCGTCACATTACATGAGATTCTCACACTGTGGAGTCTAAGGAAGTATCAGATGCATACAGTTATCATAGTATTTATAGAGAAGCTATTTCCAAAAGTAAATGGGAAATAATGAACCAAAAAAAAATTATAATTACAATATCTTGTTATACTAACCGAGTTGACTGTTTGATCCAACCAGTAGACAGGAAAACCAAGAAAGTACATTCCAGCAGATGTAACCTTCCCTGTTTTAACACTATTCCCCTGCACCCATAAATAAGCAATAGAGGCTAATCAAGGTGTGCAAAAGAATGTTAATTCAAAATTTTCCCAAGTGAACAAAACTTTGCCAAGCTCTGAGGGACATGACACATAGGATACTTTCCATGTTACAATGACCAGATTGTCCAGAATCTGTTCTTGCATATAAGCAGAAAATGGCAGAAAATTTAAAGTGATGGTAATTTTCTTAAAAAAAAAAAAAGAACAAAATAATATCTTTTGACACATTGGTAGTTTTGTGTATGTATGTGTGTGTGTGTGTGTGTGTAAGAGAGAGAGAGAGAGATGCTTGGCATTTTTTATACAAAGGGTAATTAACTCATTATTACTGATCTAGGATGGGAATAAAACACAAGGGAAAAAGGATGCCTTCTCAACAAAAAACACCAACAGAATTATACTACCTAACAACCAAGCCATGTAAGACATAAGAACATGAAGAAAAGATTATAGACCCCATGCTAGAAAACAACCAACCAGTGTCAGATACTAAAGGCCATAACTAGACAGGAAATTATGCCATGTAATTCCTAAATGTTGGCTCCCTACTGGAGAATATCAAATGTCACAGTTCAAGATTTACAAGACTACTAAACCACATAACCCTTAGACAATATTGTTTTAATTTTTCTGCCGCTAAATGTCTCAATAGACAGAGCACACCTATTTCCAGCAAATCTCTGATGTAACTGTTGTGATAAAAATGCATAGAAGATATCCATAACCTTCTTTACAATCATTCCAATAGGAAATGTAAGAAAAAATTATGGATTTGTTGATTAATTGTAATAACTAATACCAACAAGGAATGTGCTTTCTACCTGCAGTGCAAGGCTTAATCCACCACTTTCTTCCTGATCAAAATATAACAACTGCACAATAGTTATCAATCAGTAAGAGTAACAACCAGTTTCAATGCATACACATCTATAGAGCTTCTTTCTTTCTTTTTTTCATGCTTTTTCCCCCTCTTTCATACCAAATATGCATATTAGACAATCCCTGATTCCAATCATAAATTGAACGTGGTTACTTCATTGTGCAGACTAACAATGCCCAAAATGCCAACCTTGGTGTATCCACTTCAGAAGAGAATTCTAAGATAATGCTTATACAATGGTTTTATTATTTTACAAACCTTGAACTTGCTTCTCTCCGATGACTGCACTCGGCAGACAAATCCAGCTCTTGCTTCCTCTTCTGTTATTGTGACAGAATAGAAGTGAGCACATTGCTTTTCAACCTGCTTAAAAGGTAAAAAAGTTTTCAATAAGTCCTAGCAGAGTCACTAAAATTGATACCTGAGCCAGAATATGAATACCTCACCTTATTAGAAATAGGATGGCCAAGGAGAAGAGGATGGGTACAGACCATGCCATTAAGTGCCTCCTCTAAGACAGTTGCAGACACAGTGGTCTTGATTGGCACCCCGAGTTTACTATTTTCCAGAAAAGTTCAAAGCCAATTGTAGTTTGCATACTCATAAACATTTTGAGGACTTCTCAATGTATTAAGATGAAAAATTAAAATTAAAATAAATAATATGAAATCGTGTGAAGGCAAACATTTATGATGCATTCACCTAAAAAATGCTGCAAACATGGTGTTCACTGCTCCCAAACTTGAAAGATCTAGCTCTAGTTCTTGACTTTCTAATTCAACACCCTGATCCAATAACCAGAGTAAATAAATTGAGTTCTAAAAAATGCACAAAGGAACATGCTAGCACCAATTGGACTGATCAAAATATAGACAGCCAAGAAGCAGCAGGATAAACATTAATGCTGCAAAAATACAAGTTTCTTCACAGGCATCTGAATTCCATATAGTAATGACTCACCTGAAACCCAGCTGAGTCATACTGGCATCTCTTATCTGGATTGGACAAAATACCATATGAAAATGTAACTTCTTTAAACATATCAGCTGCTTCAGGATCATTTGCATTCTTATCAGGATGGTACCTGAGACAGAGAGCTCCAATCAAAACGGAAGAATTCAGGCAACAGGATGGCCTGGGTTTTTCATCCCCCGCCCAGAGGAGCCATGGAGTTTATAGATATGGCTGTCAGTATCAAGAATTTGGTCTACATAGGTTTAAGCAAATCAAAGTCAACCCACTATCCCCTAGAGCTGTGGTTATTCTAAGCTAGCATAGCATGTGCCTCCTAACATAGCTATCCTAAATCAGAGTCCATTCTAATCCACAACCTTCTGCTTCTACAGAGGTTTTGTTGGCTCTAATTCATACTTGCAATACAGCAATGTATTGACCACAAGGGATTCACTTCACTAATTCATAGCATGAGCCTCCTAACCCAGCCTCACCCTCATGTGATTGTGATTCTCAATCCAAGTTTCTTAAGCCACTTTCATCACATAAACTTGAACCCAATAATTGGAGTTAGACACATCAAATCACATTCTTCATAACGGGCAGCTATTTATGTTATGCCTCTCCTCCCAGGTTAAGCCTCTCCTATTAACAGCCTCCTAGAATATATTCATGGATTTGACCACAAGGGATTCACTTCACTAATTTTTAGCACTGTCAAGCTTCTTAAAGCCACACAAAATTGCAAAATTTGCAATCATCTTTACAGAAATATATGTACATCTTAAATATGCAAATCCAGTGCGTCTTTTTTTTTTTTGACCATTAACAATTATTCATTTCACGAGGAAATTTCATGCCGGACGGCCCCAATTACATATCAGTGGTGACTTTCAATTTCTACATCAAACGCAAAACTCAGAAGGTATCATTCTCAATCCAAAGTCTAAGCTGTAAACTGTATCTGTGAACGGCGGTAGCAAAGTCACCACGGGTAAATGTGTGTGTGTTTGTGCGCGCGCGCGCGCGTGTATATATAAAAAAGCAGCTAAACGGAGAGAAGGAAGAAGAAAGGTGGAGCAAAACCTGAGGGCCAATTTCCGATAGGCGGACTTGATTTCCTGGTCGGTGGAGTTCCTGGAGACGCCGAGGACTTCGTAAGGGTCCCGCCGGAGCTGCTTACCGGAAACATGCTTCTCCGACTTCGATCGGTGCGCTGGCATTTCCAAATCCAGTTACTTAACAACCCTAAAGTTCTCTCCAAGCAGCCAAACAAACTAAAAACTCAACAACATTTCTCCTCCGATTTCCGTCAGTTTTCCCGAAGTCTAGCGAAACAGATAGGAGACAGAGAGAGAGCTGGACGCGGAGATGAAACCTATGGAGAGAGAAGACAAAGAGAGAAAGTCAGAGACTCCAGCTCCCCTGGGATCTCCGTTCGCTGGAGCTGTAGGAGATGAGCGTGCAAATGGAGGGCAAATTACAAATTAAAAAATTTTAAAATTTATTCAAACGATACAACTGATTTATATTATGTTAATGTTTTATTTATTATATATATAATATATAAATTAATTATTTATATTGAAATCCATCATTTCTCGATAAAAATTTTCCATGAAAAATTTGAATATATATTTTTTGAGTAAAAAAATTTCCTAACATGCGCCGAGGGTGCGTACTGCGCAAGGGCTGGATGCTGATGTGATTTTGAAAACGTTGTTCTCATAGTATTGTCGGCACCGACACGTGTCTCTTATTAACATGGGTGTTTTTTGGGCGTGCGGCGGCGCGTGCTGGGGAATCTTGCCGAAGGCCGGCGGTTGGGGTTAAGATTTGGCTTCTTTTTTTTTTTTTCCAGCTTGATTTGGACAAATGGGTTTGCCATTTTGCTGCTTTTCTCCTTGTTTTTTTTTTTTTTAAATTTTTAACTTCCAAACTACTACATTCTCAAACTTGTCTTGGTAATTAAGCATGACGCATGACGTTGATTCCAAACTATTGACTTAATTACCAAAATTCATTGCCACAACGTTTTGATGAAATTGATGAGATTGGAAATTTTGAGCAAGACAAAGATAAGAGTGTATAATTTAATTTAACCAGCCCTCTCAAATTAGTCATTGTCCTTGTTAATATTTGTTTTTTTAGGTTACTTTTGTTTTTTTTAATCCTATTGTTGCCTCAAGGCTGAAGTAAAGAGAGTGCAGAGGCTTGTCTCCCCACATTTGGAGCATATACTGTTACGTCCATTATTATCAACTTTCGGTGCATAGGAAACTGAAACTTGATTTGATTTTCTTTTTTGAAAAAAAAAAAAAAAGAAAGACAGTGAATTTCGTCGACCTTGCTTAAAGCAAATGTCATTTAACATGGTTTTCTGCCTTAAAAGATGATGGAGGAAGGTGACCAAACCCCTAGCCAACACCACACGGAAGCAAATATGACAATTGAAAACGAATGAAAAGGATGTTGCATCATTCCAATTATTGTTGTTAGCTTAAATATAGACATTCATTTGCTACCAACAATAAATTTCACACCTTGGTATTGATTGATATTCGTAAGATTTAATAAGTATTGAATGAAGCCGGATCAGAAAATAATAGGAAAAGTGAATAGAATTATCAAGTGAATTCTGGCTCACTTAAAAAAATTATTGGGAGACTAATTTTAATATTGTTATAAGTTACATGATAGAATGTAAGTCTCTTTAATATATATATATATATATATATAATTAATTAAAAATCTAAACTTGGGTGTTCTGGCAGAAACAAAGATGCTTTTAAGGGATTTCAACAAAAAAAAAAAAAAAAGTAAGACAGACAAAAAGAGAACGTGCCACCTCACCTCCGTTGGACATGGGGTTGAGCTAAACATTTGTTATAGCTTTCCAATTCAATTCAGTCCATTT
>CM038610.1:7347892-7375775 GCA_021533255.1 Ceriops tagal | reverse complement strand
TTTTTTATAATCAGAATTTGATACTTCACTGATAGAAATTTAAATTCTTAAAGACTGATATTTGTAGGATACTTTTAACTGTGTACCTTGACGATATCTGGGAATGACATTGGAATATCTTTTCTGGTAATAATAAGGGTCAATTAAACATCCGACCATTGCCTTCCGAGAGCAGGCAAATGCGATGTTATATGCATGAAAGCATGTATTTCCACGCGAATCAATACATTAGTTAATGTTTCGTTTATACATTGGAAGAGCATGTGTGTTGGATGGTTGTTGTAGCTAAAAACCAAACCCACTTTTGTGCCTTTTGGGGACACACGCTGGAAACTATTTTAAGATTGTGCGGTGCCTTGGATCTTCCATTTTTCTTCCGCCTTTGGATCTCTCTCAAGCAGCCATGCGTATCGATTTTCCACTCCTTCATTTTTTTCCATGTTGGCAAAGCTGTCATCAGGTTTTTCCTTCGTTATCCCACCTAGTGGAACAAAATGGAGCACCACGGCGGCAGATTGGATCGTGGTGGGTCGCGACGTTGGCTGGTGGTCGGGCAAGTTCACTTTGAACATTGATCTGACAAATTTGGTGCAAACATTGTGATCAAAATTCGAATCATTCGACTCAAAATCCAAATGTCAAAAAAGAAAAGGAGACGAATGCCCGTGTAATATAAAAAAAATTAACAAAGGATATTATTAATCCACTTGACAAAGTCCACACACGTCTGTAAATTATGCTCTTCTGATGCACGGTGAATGTTCTATATAAACGACTGGCGGGGATCATCTTCTTTTGCGTGCATTCCCATTTTTAAGCAAGTTTTGGATCCTTGAATTGACAAAACAAATTATGATAATTTGATTTTTCATGCGGGTTTAACGCAATTATACGGTTCGAGAATGAAAATGGACCCCGTGAGTCCACACTGACGATATCTTCCTAAATTGCAAAAATTTCCCAGACCAAAAGGAAATTCAAAAAGAAAGCGGAAGAAAACCCAGAAGGTAATGTTTATTTAAAACAAATGTTCCCTGAAAATTGGAAATCAGTATAACAATATGGAACAACGCATTCTACATATCAAAGATCTAACCAACCCCATTTACTCCATTGAGTTGAACTCGGATACAAAACTTTGGCAATTGATTAATGGGTCGTTTCTAACCTACTCTGGGAAGAAATGCCTGGCATTGCTTCCTGAAAAATAGAAAGATTGCCGCAGTTTGACGTCCATGTCACTGCATTTCACCGTAAAAGTGGCCTTAGCTGATACCAGCTTTGAAGGTACCGTGCTCAAGGTTGCTAAAGACCTAACGCAGCACGAAGAATCTTTTTCCTTGGCCCCTGAAATTCAGACGAGCATTCCTTAGAAACAAGAGAACAAAAAATACATTGAGAGAAATTATCCCAAAAAATGTTTGAAGAAGTGTTGAGGTGTTTTTAAGTCCATTTAAAAAATGAAGCTTTTGTGCAATTAAGGAAAAGCAAATGCTAAGTTGCACATGGAGATTTAGTAAAACATGGAAGTTAGATATCTTGATCGTGATTAACTCAAATCTATTACAGCAGAAATATGGTAAACGGATAAACAATCTCATTCACAGTGAGTTCACTTTTTATGCAATAAATAGATGTTACACAAGCTCCTTCCCCATGACTTTGCTTATGCAAAAATTAGTTGCGGGAAATATGGTTGTGTAACTGTAATGCCTACAACTTCAATTGGCTTAGCACAATAAACGTCATTGAATCCAAAAGGATTATTTCAGGTGAAAAAATCCCTTCAATTCCATTACAAATCAATCACACAATTATGTTAATGTTTGTACATGAAAGCAATGTCATACCAATAAAAAAAGTCAAGTCACTCGCCAATTATATTCAGGAATTGAATTTTGTCAGATATTCAAATACTTTATATTATACTTCTATGATAGAGGTAAATTTAGATTCATAAATAACATGAATAAAATATTTAAACAACATATGCCCTTGCAAACAAAAAAGCACAGAGACAGAAATGGAAAGGAAAATCACCATAGGTACTCCAAGTTCTTTGAAGTCATTTTCCCCCATCTGCATTAATGCCGCCATATCCACCTGTTTAATCAATAATACAATATAAGCTAGGTGAAACAGACAAAAATTGGTAAATTAATACCAATTTCCACTTTAATCGCCCACGTCAAGAGGTGAGCCTTCAGAAGATTTCACTAATGAGTTATATAAGCTTTCAAGATAACAAACACCTAAAATTAACCAAGGAACTCTGCATCCAGCTTGCATATCCAAATGAGCACATAAATCTCAAAGAAAACGTTTTTAAGGCATAGAACTTAGTGGTCAGTCAAATGTCTCTTCCTTTGATGTAATGTCACACTTAACTATTCCATAGCCTCTCAAACACACTAAAATCTACATGGCATGTCATAGGAAACAGGACATTTTAACATTGAGAAAATCTAAGTGTTAACAAATAGCTGCAAAAACCACATGTATTCTAACATTTTCTCCCACTTGCAGCAGCACCGGGTACACACATCAAGTATGCATGAAACCATAGGAAGGTAAGATACATTAGTATTCGACACAAGCAAGCAAGACAAAGAGATATGTTACATTAGCATTCTAGTTCTATGATTTTGTTTTATTGGTGCCTGTGCATGGCATCAAACCAGAAGCAGTCAAATTATGCATATCCTTTGTGTTATATTAGCATTCTAGTTATATGTTTTTGTCTTATTGGTGCCAGCTGCATGGCACAAGGTTCTGTAATAGTCAAACTGTGCATATCCTTCATACTTTAGGACATGAATTACAAAGTCGTAAATTCATTACCAAAAATATTATAATCCTTTCTCTATGAGCATTTGTTTAGGGACAATAAAATGCACATACTTCCTCACTCTTGAAAAGATAGGCATATTTCCCCAATCCCAGTGAACGCAAAAAGCCTTCAACAGTTTGTTGTTCTTCACCCTATTTGGCAGCAAGCACAAATCAGTATTGCAATACAATGCCAAACAAAAAATACAACACAGCAGAACCAAATGTAGAAGACGATGCATCTAAATCATGCACAATTTTATTTGAGACAAACAGGGAGGTTGAAGCAAGGAGCTTCAAATCAAGAATGCGGAACATAGAATTCATTTCCAACAATCAAAAATTCAATTTTTTGTGCAATAATGGTAAAGAAGACAAAGCAGTAGTGACGGTAGCAAGGTTCTTGATAAAGTAGCAACAAATGACTTGCATTTCATCCCCTAAAAGCCAAGAAAGTTATTGTCATTGAAAAATATGCACTAGCACGTCTATAAATCCTTTTGATGACATAATACAACTATTTTAAGCATATGCATCCACTTCTGAATACAATTCTCTACTTCAAAACACAAGTCAATCGATATACTTATCCTCAGGTAAACACACTTTACAAGCTTCTTTTCTTAATTTGCCACAGCATCCATCCCTAATGATTAGGCCTGCTATTCACACATGGAATCTTTCTACGAAAAATCCAAGTTTTGTTACAAGCTACACATAAAAGTTGCAATATGTCACCATGGGTGCCAGCTACTAAGCTTATAAAGTCTCATTTCATTTCAAGAAACCTCAAATCACATTCAGTTTATTAGAGGAAGGGTATAATGATGAGATGGCCATTGTATGCCATCGAACAAAAATAAAAGCACCAGAAGGCACACAGGCCAAGTGTATGATAATCCAAATAAACATCAAATCAAGTGTGTCTACATGTAAAAGCCAAGCAAGAGGCAAGGATATTCTACCATAAATAAACTCCTCTCTGCAACACCACTAGGTAGAGGAAGCTGGACAGGAAGCCGGGCAATGGGCTTTGAAGGTGCAGTAGGCAGAACAGATTTTGCTGTGAAAGCTGTGGAACTACTGACAGACCTTGGAGCATCAAGAACATCTCTGTTCCCATATGACGATATTCTCATGTCCTCAAATGTCCTGTTCAATGGTCTTCGCTCTTGTGCCTCTACCTTTCTGGGTGGTGATAAACCCCTAGAAGCACCTCTGATTCGAACTGGAGATCTTTGTCTGATATGATCCAGTGTCCAAGGAGAATAAGAATTTCTTGAAGACTGCATCAGAGGTAAATCATCTGCACTTCTTGTAGGAGGAATTTGCCTGAAGATTCTGTCTTTTGGCTCAGGCATTCGCTGTCGTACATCAAGACTACTGCTGAATGTCTCTTTTGGCTTGGGCATTCGTTGCCATATATCAAGACTGCTGCACGAAGGGATCTGAGGCTGCATTCTCCTAGAAAGCTTCTCACGAAGGTCCATGGATGTCCCACGGTCATCACTCTGGGCTCTTCTAAATACATTTTTTTGCATGAGCTTGAATCGAAGGTCATCCTTGCCAAAGCAAATATCTTTAGTTGTTCAAAGACACTGAGGTCAGCTATCTGAAAATAGGCTGGTCCAAAAATTTTAAGGAAATGACATTTCAACACTTTAGAGTACCTTGCACGCCATTAACATCCAAATAACTATCCCCTCTTTGCCTGCAAGAAGCCAAACCATACCATAACACTCTCCAAAGATAAACTTTATCAGCAACCCACACACAGAGAATATATACAATACTAACAACTTCAAAGGGCACTGTCAATTGTACGTCTACATGAACCACATTGCAATAAAAAAGAAATCTATTTCGAAAAAAATTAAATTACTGTAACTAACAATGACAACAAAGCCTCAATCCCAAAGTGAAATATACTTCTTGTTGTGGGCTTGGCTGTCGGGCAACAATGAACCATCAAAATTGCTCCCTAGCCTGTCCTTTATAGACCGTTTACTTCCAGCATTTGGCGGAAAATCAGAATAGTCAGCTTCTGGTACAGTTGCAGTCCTCTTTACCACCTGCATCATTACTCCCCCGAGTAAGTGGCCCTTTCACATAACAGCAAACCTTATATATATATATATATATATATATATATATATCAACCTCTGCATAACTTTAACCATAGCAATTAGCCTTTTATATTAACAACAAATGATCTTTTGAAGTAATCTCTTTGCTTTTGTAGAAGCAAAACCCATTTCCTTATGTTGTTCCCACCATTTCTCGGCAACCAAACACAATTCCAAAACCCAACCCAACAAGAAGCTAAGCAACTTAACCAATTCCAGAAGTGAAAAAAGGAAAACAAAAAAAAAAATACCTGACCGCTTTCGCCAAGAGTAATCGTGACGCGACCTCTGGTGGTTTCCGCCATGCCCAAAGCTCTGAAACCCTGGATTCTCACTTCCTTAATGAAAAAAAATTCAGGAAAAGCTTCAAACAAAAAAACCCTAATCACATCGCTAGAAGAACCGTGTCGTTCATCAAGATCATCAGTCGACGACAAAGTCCAGGGATCCTTGATTGGTTCGACGAGAAAATAAAGAACAAAACCAAAGGAAACGTTAGCTTTAGAGATACTTAATGTTACAGTGCCGACTTGTCGGGAGATAGACGGACGGAGACAGTCACACAGCCCAGCTTCTCTCGCACGCTTCCATGTTGTTTCCCTTCATTTTTATTTATTCGTTGCAAATTAAAAAATGCAGCGAAAAAAAAAAAAAGCTCTGACATTATATTTCAGAATAACAGAATAGAAATTAAATGCTAAAAATGAATCATATACAATCATAAAAAAATATCTGAATTTTGTTAAGAGTAATATTAAATATTGTAAAAAAAATAATTTATTAAAAAATATTATTATATTAAAATAAGTAACTTTTAATTAATAAGATTGTCTTATAAGTTAAATTTTTTTATATTTAATATTATTTTTTATTAATTTTTTAATTTTTTTAATTTTAAAAAAAATTAAGAAATGTGTGACTTGAATTAGAACCGAGAAATATGTAATGTATTTTTTCTCACTAAAAAAATTAACCAATATAACTTATAAAATGAAACTAATTATATAAAAATTGATTATGAAATGAATGCGATCAACTTATTTTTTAATTTTTTTTCTAAAAGCTAATGTAAATTAGTATTAAGAATTATTAATTTGATAAAATTACACATCAACTTCATACAAAAAATTAATAATCACGTTTAATTAAAAAAATATTAACTAAATTAAGAATAGATATAAACTCTTTATAAAAACTAACCAAACACTTTGATTTTAAATTTTTTTAAAAAATAAGATATATTTTCAATTCCTAATTTGAAATATTATTTATCGACTATTTAGGTCTCCTGATTTTCATTATTATTTTGCTGTTTTGGAGGTCAAATCCCACCCCCCCCCCAAAAAAATAAAAACAAAAAAGGAAGAAATACGAGTATTAATACATAAACAAAAAAAAAAATACATGACAAAAGAAGGTCGATTTTAAACATGAATTGGATGGTGACCACATTGTATCGGAAAATCCTGATGGACCAAAGGTCGACTAAGACATTGGATCGACATCCACACCACAGGCCACCAAACGGACTTTGGTAAGAAACCACCACCTGCAAAATAGTGGCTTTAGAATTTCTCTTTCCAATGATGTCAACACGTCTCAAAACTTCACATTCACCACGAGGGATACCACAGCATTATCTACAGATTTCTTTTTTTTTTTTTTTTATAATCTTTTTCATGTTCTTTTCCTAATCTTGAGTCCATTGATCTAGCAGCACCAACTCAGTGATATATCTTCCACAACTAGCATAAATTTTCAATGAATCATTACTACTTCCCAACAAAGCCAAATTAACTGAGCTCCATTATAGAGACAAGAGTATTTAGCCCTGATTAGATGGCTCAATTTTTATTATGTATTAAAAGATATGACTATTGAATTAATGCTTGTAATTTCATATTTGTAAATTTGCTTTCAATTGTGTCTATTTATGCGTGTTTCTGTAATGTTTCTTTTTTTTTCTTTTCTTTTTAACTGTATCAGGCAGAGCTAAATCATGGTGACTAACTTATTATTAGCGAGGAAAAGCTATAAGAAAGTGGAGGCTCAAACCCGCAAAACGCACGAGCCCCTAATATCAATCACAGCAACACCAAAGGCCGTTGCAGAGAGTGGGCAGGAAGAAAAACATCAGTGGAGTAAAGCACCACAGCAACATGCACAAAACGTGCAAGAGAGCAAGAAGGCCAAGAATGGAGAGTTACTGTTGAAGGCAGGTTCTTAACAGCACCAATCCCATCCAAGAAGAAGCAAAAATGAAATGGAAGGGGAAGCTAAAACCATGCAACAAAATCCGTCTATCCCTTTTAACATGTTTAAACACCCAGCAGTCCAGCTTTTCCCAAAAACCATTTAACAGATTACAAGCAATCAACCCGTTGCCTTCCAGAAGAAGGTACATTCAGCTGAAAAGGGGGGATAAATTAATTAAACACCTTTTGCTTAAATGCGTTACCCTAAGCATGATTTGTGTATATGTTTAGAAAATTCGAAATGAGCAAGACAGAGATAAACGCACTGGACAAAAAAATTGATTTGACATTAAAGGCACACAGCAAATAGTTAATTTTGGCGTTCGAAGTGAACTTATTAAGCTATTTAAATCAGGCAGCTGGACCTCATTTCGGGGAAGTCAATGATCAACATTTTGATGTTTGAACAATGAGCTAGTTGCCCTAGTACCCGCAAAATTACATTCATCAGATCTAGGAGGTAGGAACGAAGAAAAACATACACCTGCCAAAATTATAGGAAAATGCTACGAGAATCCTATCATCATAATTACTCCATAATGCTATTAGCTAACTGATCTCTTTAATTCTGCCTCACCTCTCCATAATGCAGGTTCCTTTTTTTTTATATATATATAAAACAAAAAAGAGAAAAATTTGATTGAGTAGCCAAAAACGTGTTGCAAAATCCAAACAGAACCTTAATCACAGCAGACATTCCGGGCAAGATTAAAGGACATGGTTCGCTTCAATCTCGAAGATACTCAGAACTTAAAAATTTAAAAACCAGGACAAAAGACAATCACCCATTATACCTTGTTAAAAAGTATATTCTAAATTTTACTTAACAATTTAATTTTTTAAGTGAAATAATTTCTTAACATAATATTAGAACTTTCATAATTAAATAATTATAAGTTAAAATCGTAAGGCACTTACATTTAATTATAAATTTTTTATTTACTATAATACCTATGACACCATCAGAATAACACTATCAGAGGAGTGACTACAGAGTTCCAACGTCGGCTAATACAACCCATGCCAACACACAATTTGTCCATGTACACACATATATATACGACGAAGCTTCAATTAAATATGGAGGTAGAAATGGTTAGAAATGGTCATGTCAAGTCTCTTGCATATGCAACCATGTTAGTTAGGGTTACAGAAGATATGAACACGGATTAGACATTTACCCGAATTCAGAAGGGCACTGAGCCCCAGCTAATACAAGAGGCACTCAAGAATGTAAGACAAATATGGTAGACAGGTAAGCAGTGTATAGAAATAGAGGTATATTATTAACATGGAAATGGAAAATAGTCAACGATATGACTGCTCATGTTTTGAAGAACAAACATTTATTTTGATACATTCATATAGAAACCAGATCTCTGTACCTGGTGCAGCTTTCAGAAACCTGTACCAATAAAGCCTCCAAAGCCAAGGAAACCATATAATAATCATGTCCCCAAAAAAGAAAGAGAGATGGAGAACAGTTGAATTTCCTTAGAAGACACACACAACTCATAATCTTTCTGGTATATTTACTCCACAAATGACTTTTAACAATCAAACAAACCCAACAAATATAAAAGCTTTCAAACTTTATGTAGATTCATTCCTTGATGTAGATATTAGCCAAGCAAGCAGTCGGACCATGATGCTTCTTTCCCCAAAGAGAGATCAAAAGAGAAGAGAAGAGAAGAGAAGAGAAGAGAAGAATTAAAACTGAAGATATGCAACTCTTTCCGCAAGAATAAACAACCTTTTGCTCATACCAAAGGGGCTGTAAATAGAAGATAATAGTAGGGTTTTTTCTTTTTGAGTGAGCCCATCTTCTTCTTCTTCTTCCCCCTCCTCCTCTCCTTCTTCTTCTAAATTCTCTCCTTCTTCTTTTTCTTTCTTGTTCTTGTGCTGATCTTGGTGCTGGATGGTAGTTTTGGTGGGGTTGGTGGATGACAAAGGCTAGGAAATAATGATGAGGCGAAGGAGGTAGACATGATGATGGCTGAAGGGTGTTTTTTTAGCGTTGAATGGGTTAACAAAAATCCAAAGATTTGCGTGCAATATTCTCTATGAGGATTGATTATGTTTTGCTCCTTCCTTCACATGGGATAATTATCATGAACCCCACTCAAAATATCATCTCTCTCTAACTTGTTCTACTCAGGAGGATGAATTGTATTGTAAAAGAAGATACCAAGAGGGGGTGAGGGATAGGGGAGAGAAATCTAGGAATTACTGCATTTAACGTTCTATTTCTTTAAAAGTAGGGGGGGGGGGGAAAAAGAAGAATCTTTGTTGTGTACTTGTGCGGTAAAAATCAACAAACAATAGATGACATTTAAATTAAGTTGTTTATTATTTTTATTTGTTAAGTGAGTTAAATTATTTTTTAAAATTGATTATAATATATTTATTAAAGATGTTACAGTTATTAAAATTTTAAATTTTTATTGTTAATATCTCGTATTTTAATCCTCAGAAAAGCGTCCTCTTTTATTTAGCCACAACTCAGTGAGTCTTCTAATTAAAAAAAAAAAACAAAATACAAATCATAATATCGTAACTTATATTTATACTACTAACGAGATCAAATGGTTAATGAGTTTTATGGATACTGGTGTGCTGAAGCTCAATGATAATTTCATCTCAAGTCAATTAACTAGAAAAAGAGTTTTGTGACGTTTTTATTGATTACTTATTTTTTTTAAAAGCAAAAAGTAAATAACTTTTTATGGATTGGGTTGACCCACCAAAATTGAGGTTACCTTCCCACCATTATATTAAAAAATAGAAATAAAGAACTTGTGAAGTGCATATTTTGACTTTTATTTTTGTTCAATCTAGTATAAAGTAATGATTGCTTTTCTCCATTTCTTTAAGTTTCCATGTCCCCCTAGCTGAAGTTCAATGAAATGCAAGCTCAATAGCTTCGAATTAAATCAATGAGATTCTCTAGGGATAAATTTCAACTGTAAACTTTCTTCGCTAAATATAGATGTTCCTATCATAAATTTTCAATCGGATTCTTTGTATACTTGGTTTTTGCTGCGTAATTTTTATTTTGCACCTTTGTGAGATTTTTCTTAATTCTGCTTCGAATGGTATCTTTTGTAGAGAAGGTCCTTTGAAAAAATTTTCCTTGCCTTTTCATTTGACTTCTATGCTCCTAAATTCGTTACTTGTGAAATTTTATGTTATTTCATGGGAATAGGGGTGAATTGTGGATATAGAACCCTATACTAAGTGGTTGGCCAGTGCTCAATATAAGTTATATTAACACACACATACACACACACAGAGATAAACAAGAAAAATTTTTGTTCATTTATGTGCAAAATTTGATTTAATTTCAATGGTAAATCTCCCGTGGGCTTGGGGTAAACTCTCGTTTATTCACATTTCACGTTTACTGGTTTGAAACCTCTTTTTTTAAATAAGAGTATCACTCAATGTTGGTTAGTATCATTTTCATATTCGTTAATTCTTTTTGCTAATGATGATAATGGTAACGCGAATGAACTCAAAGATAAGATGATAAAAACAATAAATGGTGAAAATTAATGATTAAAACGTGGAAACAGCATGTACGAAAATACGGGCTCTTAAAACAAGATATATAGGGAGGATTATTTTTATTATATATGGTGTAATATAAATGTAATAATTAACACTATAATGTTAAATATTGAATTTTTTAATTATTCAAACTACAAAATATAAATGTTACTTAAAGATTAAATATAATGTCGCGTGAGTACTTATATCATTTACAACAAAAAAATATATATATATATATATAAAGATTCCAATGGTTTTTATTTTCATGTCAAATGCAGTAAGATCATATTTCGATATGCATCCAAATACTGTAGTCTCACATTTTGATGTATGTTCCCAATAACCTTACATTCATATATGATCTAGTAATGGTGACAGTATTCTCAACCCTTTTACGCTATATGTTATTGGTGTTTAATGATTCAAATTCTATTTGGTATGATTTTGAGAGTTTGTGATATGACAAAATAGGAGTTTTTTTTTTTTTTGAAGATTTATGAAGAAAGTAGAGGTATGATTTAGTTATATTCAAGTTTGAGTTTTTTATACACCAATATATATATATATATATATATATATATATATATATTCTTTTAAGTTAAAATAAACTATTTAAAATGAATATTTTTACTTTTTTTTGAAGTAGTGAATTTCTTTTTCTTTGTTTGTGATTTTTGTCCAATTTTAAATTTTTGACATAAATTTTATGTGTTCTTAATTTCATATGTTTGTTACTATTCGTTTATTTCTAATGACACATGTTCCTTCTCAGGTCCTCCATGCATAGAATTTGACATCCAAATTGTTCGAGGAGCCATGACCGAATTACAATAGTCTTGTGCACCAACCTCGATTCTGGGAAGAAAATTGTCAAACAAATTTTCAATTACTTGCTTCTAGTTTAATCTCCGGCATTGCTACTTTATATGATCTTCAATGGGGCGTTAAGAAATAAGTCAAATCAATATGCTCCAAATGCTTTAAAGAAAGAAAGAAAGAAAGAAAGAAAAAGAACAGTGGAAAGTTAATTCTAATCCTCCACCGACTTTTTGTTTGACCGAAATATAATGTAAAGTTTAATAGACTTGCTTTTTTTTTTTTTTTTTTTTGTCTTTATAGTTTTCAGAAAGTAAGTTCAATGGACTTCACCTTTTTCAACTTTCATGTGAGTCTGGGCTCATCCCCCCGTGATAAACCCTGTGTGATTTTTGCCCAAGGGGGACAATTACAATGCATATAACTCCGATAATTTACGCCTGTCAACTCCAAGAAACGCGTCTTATTGAACAACACTATGAACCATGGTTGTATTTTTTGCCATCTAGGAGAAGTGACTGGTGATTTGTTCTTTTGGACCACCGCGATATTGGCATAATCCTTGCTTTATGCAAGCCAGCTAGTTCCAAGAAATAATGGGATGAGCCACTTAAGCAAGCATGCATACCCCCCAGCAAATTTTCCTTTCCCTCCCAGTATTATTCTCTTTTTAGAAAAGGTAAAAAGTTTATGAACGGAGAAAATGGACGTAATTGAGACGGATTCATGTCATACTGATGTTAATAAGTTGTTTTTAAATTAAAAAATTTAACTATTTTAAAAAAAATTATGAAATATATAATTAAAATAAAAAATATGCAACAACTATAATAAATTATACAAAAAACAATTAAAATATATGATAATATTTTATTACATATTTTGTTATATTTATTGACTATTTTATTATTCTTCTTACACGTATTGTGATTTTTTCGATGAAAATTTTTAATTAAATTGACATCATGCTAATGTTAGCACGACATGAATTTATTTCAAAATGTGACAAAAATTTTCCATCCGTGTATTCAAGACCTTTTTGTTTTTTTTCAACTTCTGTTAACCCTTTTTAATTAATGATATTGTTAAAAAGAAACAAAGAAAAATAAAAACAGCATGCACCGCAGAAAAAAACCCCATTACTTTCTTCTTTTTGTCATTAAAGTTGGTAAGGGCAAAAGACAACGATCCTGTCTTTGTACACATACATACGCGTAGAGCCTGCAACCTCTGTCCCTCCGCGCAAAGTGCATATAACATGAGCATCGATCCAGCAAAAATTCCAGGAATGGTCCAGCATGTACCAAAACAAACAGTCAAAAACATTCTGAAAGGTGATCATTCGTTCCAAAAAAGCAGAAGACAAATTAAGCCTTCATGTGCAGGTAACTTAGCCTTCTTCACGTAACAAAAAAATGTAAGCCAGGCCACAAAAAAAAAAAAAAAAAACAGAGAGAGAGAGAGAGAGAGAGGGGTTGTATGTAAACCCCATGCCTTCGTTTTAATGATGATGATGATGCCATTTTCGGTGGCAACCAAAAAGAGTCACTGACTTTGGAATCAAATTAATTATCTTTGCTTATTGGGTGGTGACCCAACTAGCCCACTCGCTTCCCCTGGGCTCCACTGTATATAATTATTAGCCTCAACCTTCCCTCTGCATCTACCAATGTTGGCTCCCAGCATCTGTCTTTTCAAACTCCAACCAGCTACAGGGAGAGACGTGGTCTTGGTTAGTGAACCCGCCCACCATATGGAGAAATATAGATACACCCTTTTATAAATTTATTATGTTACACCATTAATAAAATAATTATTCTATTCATTAAAAAAATTCGTACTATATAATAAATGACATAAAATATTATTTTGACGGGTCTATTCATTAGTAATAAAAACTAAATTGACTCACTATATCTCAGAGTGTGACTCCTTTATAATTTATCACTACATTAATCTATTTTAATACTATATATATATATTTTTAAAAAAAAAAAAAAAATTTATAGGTTCCTTAATTTTTACGTGCACTTGATGGGAGTGAGATTCACCACGTTCAATACCCTTTTAATCTCTATAAATAAAAGTGTCTTTGCCTTTCATTTGCTAAATTTTTTAAAAATCTGTTATTTAGTTTTATTTATTTATTTAGTCTTACATCACTCTCTTTCTCTTCACTCTTATATTTTTACTAATTCAAATACTAAAATATTAATATTAAGCGTTGACCTAACACTTCTTAATATCTCTTTATTTTACAAAGATTAATCTCCATCATAATCCAGCTCAATTTCTACGGCAAATTCTCGTCACTTAATTTTGCACTTTTATTTATTAATTATATATAATGTGTTTACTGGTCATGATATATCATCTCCATGGCTTCTACCCATGGCTTCTCCCATCCCATCATGATATGTCTCGAAGAAGGTAGGGGAGTGGGTCCCGCTCGGCGGCAGAATTTCGCTGCTATAGGAATGTTGGGAAAATCGTGCAACCTTCAATGCAAGTAAAACGACCTGGTTGACTTTTTTAGACTTTTGCCGGTTTCTTCAATGTCAGCTTGTGTAAGAAGACGGGAAAAAAAAAAAAACTCACTTTCTCCAAATCAAATTTTTCTTGAAACCCATTAGAGGGTTATGGAATTAATCTCATTTTATCCCATTAACTTCTTCAATGCCCCAGCAAAAGTTACGAGAGTATAAGCTAACTTTGAAATTCAATTTAAAACAGTAATTTTAATCATGATATAATATATATCACGTAGGCGTTATCCTTTTTTTTTTTTGTCTAATTGAATTTAAAAGTAAGAATTAATTACAAGTATAATTCAAAATTCGAACTCATATCTCATCCTAAAATCTTAAGTTAAAGCGTATAGGTCATACTTAATGGTCATCTTAGCATTATCCCTTTCTTATGAATATTGACTATAAGTTAATGAAGTTATGATAAGTTTATATTGTGGTGATTTTTTGGGCTGCTACTATATTCCAAAGATAACGTGCACATTTGGTCTTTAATGTATTAATAATAATTAAATTAAAAAAACTTCTTTAATACCTTGTGAAATAATACTAAGGTACCACCTTAAGACAGTTCTTTGTTATTTCAAATCTGGTATTTTTTATTACCGTGGTATATAGATGCATTTCCAATATATATTTTTTTCTCTTTTCCAGACAAAAATTGATTGAACAAAGGTTTAAGACGTCTGCTATAAATAGTCAAGTGATTAAATCAATTAAAGTTATCTTATGCAAGATATTTGAGTTGAAATCTCATTCACAATTAGGACAAATTTGGGTAATTCAAGCATTAGCAACACGAGAAAAGATAAGAACAAAAAGATAAATATGAGGCAGTAAATGACAACAATTTCATTAATTACCTTGATACTACATAAACAATTCAAGTATTATGTTCTTAGGTATATTATGATGTTTGTAAAAAAAAAAATTAGTTATTTTTAACAAAATGCTCAACCAAATTTCTCAAAATTTAAATTCTATGTCTTGCACTATTATTTAAAATGCAATTTCTTTTTTTTGGGTTAATTGAAAATGCAATTTCAAAAAGTCGTACTGAGAGGTTGGACTGAAGTAATTAATTTGGGCCAAAATAAAAATAAAAATAAAAATTGTAAGTAATAGGCCTAGACGGTGCTAGCTACTAGTATTGGGGCCTCAGCAGGACTTGGGTACGAAGTGAGAAGCGGACTGGTACCACTGACTATGGGTCGGCACTCCAGCATTTGGGTCAATTAGTCCCAACATATGGCACACACTCGGAAGCACAATGACCATTCAATCAAGTCGAGTGCCCCAAAATTGTTGTGCTCACTTCAAAATTCATGAATGTTAGGAGGACTGCTTGTGCCGGTTATTACCTTCTTATTAAAAGTTAATTTATTGGAATGTGCAGTGTCTATATTTATATGGTATAAGATCCTCCTCTTTTTTGATAACGTGAGATTTGAATAGTGTATACCCATTACATTCTCTCACATCGAATTCATCGACAACTTCATTGATGTTCTTAGACACGCAGTCGAAGGTCCCACAATAAATAGGGATAAGTTCTGATACCACTTGTTACGGAACCATTATCTTCTTTTGAAAAGGTAATATACAGTATCCATTTTTATATGGTTCAAGATCTCCATCTTTTACGATATTGTGAAAGTGTGCACCTGTTGCAAACTGTTCTTAAATGCCTGCCTGCCAAAAAGAAAATTGTCCATTTTCTGTAAAATGCTGCAAAACAAGCTATTTTAGATATATTTGAGTAGTTTTTTTAGCAAGCAGTAAAGGCATCATTGTCTCTGATTTTTGCCAGATGAGATATCCTGCCAAAAAAAAAGGCCAAAGTGTTTGGGTTCTTATAAGTCAAAAGGTCTGGATATATATATATATATTTCTATAATCTCTAATTGATTCACGTATCTATGCATAAATTAGAGAGAAAAAACACTTTCAAACCTCCATTCCATGATATTAATAATAAGATTAAAAATTAATTTTTTTATCTCTCAATTTAAAAATATAATTAACTTATAAATATCTTATTTAAATAAAATAAAATTCATCACATAAATTTAGTAATACAAATATGAAGATTGACTGATCAATATTAGAAGGTAAGAGTAATCCATAGTGTCTATTTTTGTAAAATAAGTTATTTATTTATGATTTTTTTTTGTATAATTTTTTTAATCTAATGCAATGAAATTATAAAGTACTTCTCTTTCTTGGTTATAATTTGATTTTTAAAAAATTAATATATTATCAACTGCAAATTTTTTAAAAAAAAAAACCGCATACTTGGATTCACAACTTATATCACCCCTTGATTTCCATTGCAAAAGAAGGTCAAGTTGGAACAAGAAATTAGGGTCTAGCCTTCCCATTATCCAATCTTAAATCTCTTGGGACCAAAATCGGGTCACTTGTTTCTTGAACTGAATCGCTATCACTTGGACATCCTACCTTCGCACTGGGGGTCAGACAGGTTCATTAAGCTCTCGATGTTGACCAGGTTATGTGTGCCGTTGGTTAAACTTTGACGTTAACCGATTTAAGGTATGTTAGGACTGCAATCAACACTAGAAACTATATGGTCCACAGTGACGCGTGTCAGAGACAAAGTGTCTCTTATTATATGAACGAGTGGATATAATTCTTCTGCTATAATGACAAAATTCTTGAATATCGTTCAATTGTTGCTAATATATACATATAGATATATATAAAGATTAGTTGGTAAATATCAATTAAAAGGAAATTTGTCTAAATCATTTTACAGATATTTTAATCAAATAAAGAAGAATTCGTCACACTACTTTTGTAATATGGAGTTAAAGAATTTATCCTATTTAATTCTAAAATTATTTTTTAAATAAAACTTTTTTGTATTTTTACTTTACAATAAATTTATATGTTATAATATTGTATTTTTATATATGTATAGTATTAATGTAATAAAATTTAATGTAAAAAAAAACACTTTGAAAATTTGAAGTAGATTGTTGACTATGGGTTTTCTAAGATAAAAAGGATTAATTATAAATGTAGTTTGCGAACTTAATATTTTTACGTAATATGGTGACAAAGAGTAAGAAAACTCAACATTGTTTTGGGTGCAATACAGCGATGTTCTTCCAAGCAACAGACTGAACTGAGTAAAGACAGAAGCTAATAGTCAATTGCTTCATTCAATTATTAAATTACACCATATCTAAAATTTTGAAATCATTTAGGCTGGGATGAAACCCCAAACCGAATTAGTGCTGCACAAATATATCCTAGGCAGATTTTCCCTTAACCTCGGAAACAACTTAGGATGTGGTGGAAATACAGCTTTTCTAATCAAGAGATTCCATAAACTGAAAATAATAATAATAATAACGATTTGTTGTTTTACAATCTAAAATACCACTCCTCTGATTAAGAGATTCCGTAAATTACAAAAATTAAGAACACACCGAGGCTGCCACGCCATATGAGGAATTCGTTGCAAGAACTCAGCAAATAGGACCAGAGGTTGGCTTCTTGGGGTAACAGTTGAGAGGTTGAAGGAGGCGAAAGAAGTCATCAAAATTTAGGTGATTTAAGCCAACAAAAAATCATCGAATGTTCTAAATTAAGCTAGCAGATTTTCAAATGATATAACTTCATACTGGCAAACTAAACTATCAAGTTTTGGATGTCAAAATAATTGTTATTGGAGGATATCACAACTTTGTTTATTTACAGGTTTCAAGTGGACACCTGTAAGATTCTTATCAGCTTTAAAAATTCAACTAATACATTGTCACTTGTTAAAATTTGGAAGGTTCAAAGAGATTAATTTCATATACAATTATGTGTGTGTACGTGTGTGTGTGTGTGTGCGTGTGTGTGTGTGTGTGTGTGAAGAGAATGAAATTTCCTTGGTGTCTTTTCTTTTTTTCATTTTACTATATTGTTAAAGGCTCTTTAGATCATCATAAATTATCCGATTTTTTCTTTGATTTTTATAACTCAACTTTGGATTTCCTGTATGCATTAGTCAATTATGCTAATAGATATTCTTACGACGAAAATTTTTAGGGATCAGTAATATAATTGACAAGTGTTGCTTGTAATTCCTGCCCATTGTCATTATCGTAGAAACAAGTATTAGAATTACTAGATTTTACATTCTACCTAACACCTGACATTAAGTGCCTTTTCATGCGTCAGAAACCTTCACACATACATTGTCACTTGTCACTGAGTTGAATCATTGATTAGGAGAAAGTGGGCTTTTCTGGAAAGTAAGATTAGGATAGAATGTTCACTATTTTTTATGTCATGGCTTTAAACGGGGTTGTGGGATAATTTTATTTCCCGTCTCCCAAAGTGCTAACTTGAAGACACCCATAAATTATAATATAATATGGGATTGGGAGAAGTCTGTATTCATATGGCACAAACTCTGGAGAACTTTTGACCTAACTACTCATCAACTTGTGTTAATTAGAGGTAAATGATTGAATAAATTATGGATCGATGCATTATCTCAATCTTTTAACCCAACTACTCATCACACGAATATAAAATGAGGAAAAAAAAATTGGTGTGGCCGTCTCAATTCCTGTAAATTAACACGAGAATAAAAGTATGACCATCATAATTATATGATATAAGGGGAGATTGAACAAAGTATAATAGTTGATTTATCAGAAAGGGTTTCTAAAAGAAGGATCAAATGAATTGTTACATTAATCAGACTTCAATCTCAAATTGTTTTATTTTGTTTCTGGGCCATCTTCTTTGGAAAAGTTGTGCAACATATCAAAGTCATTGAGTGGGCGGAAAATTAATGCTCTTGCAACCAAAAGAGAGGACAGGAGATGTGATATGTTGATAATTCTCCTAACCCCCCAAGAGTCCTCCCCACGTGTTTTGTGCATATGAGAGCCATCGAGTCTGGTTGGTCTCACGTTTTATGGTTAGAACAAATGCAGTTCAGTTCTTTATGGTAACCATTTTTTTAAAACATTTTGCTTGAAACTTTGATGATTATTGTTCCACTCGATAGTAGGAATTTGCTAATTTGGTATAGGGCGCGAATTGGCCTGAATTAGTCAAAGTTGTATCAACTTGAAGAATAAGAGTTATGACATAAACCACACATTATATTAATCGTAACAGTCGTTTACAAATTTTTTTAACACAATTAAGGATAGAATCACAAATATGTATATCGACCTGCATTGGACGCATCCAGTTGAAGGCTTACACGAAACTTATTTTCCTTTTACATTTTAAGCAGACCAGTAGACAGGTGACTCGCACCATATTGGGAGGCCATATCTATGCCTAAAGGCTGTGACCGAAAAGCTTCTTTCTGTGTGAAATTCAAAAGTTTCTGTGAATTCAAAAGAAACTTTGGTCAAAATCCATATAGGCTTCTGAATGTGCATCATATATCAACTGCCTTTTAAGGACTACATAGTTGGGAGTATCTTCCCTCCAAAAGAACAGAATTGAAGCACACAAACGTTACTATTTGCATATCTTGTTCAATATGCCAACACTAGTACAACTCACTTTGTTTTACAATTATTCAAAATGGGAATGTTTAATGTCCTATTTTTCTGTACAATTCATTACTGTGCCAAAGAATTGGAACCCAAATATGCCAGATTTTTATGTCACAATCCAAACTGCCACTACAAACTAAGTAAGCAGTGCCAGAATCAGAAGAACCTCTGCCATCATTGGTGTCAATAGCTGCTGTCAAACACTTCACTGGTCGCCTATGACCTTCAAGCACTACCAAACAAGTATAACTTTTCTCAAGTCCCCTCTTCCAAATTCTAACTGTACTATCGGCTGAACCACTACAAACTATATCAGACACAACTGCCAAGCACAAGATTGCCTTGGTGTGGCCTCTAAGCGCACCTGCCAGCAGCACGTGTCCTCCACCATTGGTGTTTGCTTCAGCTCTTGCATCTCTTTCCCAGACAAGAATTGATCTATCACAAGCACCAGAATACAAGACAGACCCATCAGTACTAAGAGCCAGAGCATTGACTGCTGACCGGTGAGCCTCTATTGTTTCCACCAGTGAATGCTTCTTCTCTCCAAAAATATACTTTTTCCATACTTTGATTTTCTTGTCTGCAGAACCTGTGTAAACAAACCCATCATTGGATAACACTATGGCGTTGATGGCATCATCATGGGCATTCTTTACTGATTCTAAACACCTGAAATCAGATGTTCTCCATGCTTTGAACGTCCTGTCCCACGAAGCAGAATATAGAAGAGAACCATCCCTTGATATTGCCAGTGCTGATACCGTGTCAACGTGATGAACCCAAGTACATTTCTTGTGTCTCCTCACCTGCACGTAATTCTTCGCGAAAAAGAACTTCAAGAAACAGTCTTTCCTCGTAGGAAGAGAAGCTAAGCAATCGTACTTATGGGAGATATTGTTGTTATCGATTCTCCATACTCGGATCTTATGATCCTGGTGAGCACTGAAAAGCTTGTCTCCCAATACAACTATTGATTTCACTGCTCCATTACTGGTAGCTACTTTGTTGACATGAATTAATTTTTCGAACAGCGAATTAGGTTCTGGTTTCCACACTCTTACCTCGCTGTTCGAAGAGCCAATGTAAAGGAACTTCCCGGAGAGGGCGAGGGAAGAAACGTAGGAGGATTGGCCTTTGAGGGTGACCAAGCATTGATGGTCAGCCGCAGGCGTCTGTTGACCTTGTTGCTGAGAAGAAAGTGAGGCAAGAGAAGGAACAGATGGTAGACTAGATTGAGAGGACAGAGATGAGGAGATTGATGAATCTGAGTGGAGATGCTTGGAGTTGGATTCAGATTGAGATTCTTTATCTTTCTGGCCATGGCAAGGCAGTGGACATGGGAGGAGCCCCATCAGGCAGTAACTGAAGAAAACCGAGCTATTCACAACTGGAAAGGCCACAAGATGGTAGGTTAATTCTGATATCAAGAACATTCATAAAAGATCAAAGTGATGGAAGAAATGGCCGATTCTATGGCAGTACAGGGAGACAAAAAGCTATAGGGTGGGGGCCAAGGGCAGACATGGGATACAACATGCCCACTATAATGTCATAGAATAAAAGGAAATTAATAATCATCACGATGATAATTGTAAATTTTTGTATGCATGGGTCGGTCAGAATGAGAAATAAGGTTGCAGCTTTGAGAAAGAAAGGAATGCATCCAAGGCGCTGCTTGTCAGCTAAATTGCAATTTTTAACGTTTTCAGGATGGCCCTCTTTGTGGCGTCACGGCAACTGTTGAGATAAGAATGGAGGCTTCCCTTTTATAAATCGTAGTGCGAGTTGATACATGTCAAATCGATTCAACCTTTTGTGCTTTGCTTTTAGACTTTTGGGATGTTAAGGCCACCTTACGTTACATTTTCGTGTTAATCACTTGAGGTTGATTCACTTGGCAAAGAGGTGAAATTAAAATGTTCAGTTAGTTAATATTAATATTGGAAATTCAAATCCTAACGATGGGGAAGTAACGTTTCGATATTTGAACTTTGGCTGTAAATTTATCGAGTTCTCGATGACCCCGAATTTGTCTACCAAAAGCAAATTCGTTGGCTAAAGGGTCAAAAAAAAAAAAAAAGTTGACAAATTAAAATTATATTGCCCCCTGAGGTTTCATATTTTGGGGTGGCAGTGCATGTCAACAGGAGAAAAGCAAGTTGGTCAGGGACCACCCGCACCAAGTATTTCCGCACTTCCGTAGTCTGAAACCGGCTCACTTTCATGGAACCTAAGCACTATCGGTTTTTATGTTTCCCGTTTTTCTGTTTGAATCTTCTTTTGTGAATGATCGGGGAAATTCTAGACTGGTTGTAATCAATTGAAGTGTTATTTTCAAAGGTTATACTCAGAATTGGGTTCAATCTTATCAGGATGGGCCGATATTAAACGCTTTTGTTTTATGCGCTTTGTTATATCCATGTCATGCCAGTTGCGTTAAGTCATTATTCATGTGTCCTCAATTTAAATTATGGTGATCAATATGCTATTCTTTTCTTTTACGTGCAATAGCCATTATTTGGGTACCCTTTTTCTTGTGCATCAATTGTAAATGCCATCAGAAATTAGTCCACGAAAGTCTGAGGTTGTAGATTTAAAATATATATATATATATATATATATATATATATATAGTTCATTAGCAGTCTTATTAAAACGTGAGCCATTTAATATGATCAACTCGTCTCCTTTTCGTAAATTCCACACTGGTGTAGGCACTCTTGGAGGCGTTGATTTGGAACGTTGCACCTTAGAAATAGCGGTAAAATGTAAAGGAGTCTCTCTGACGGCCTCCCCCCGTCCACATTCCTTGGGATATTTAGTGAAAGCAAGGCCACAGAATTCTGGAGGCAGGAATTGGGGCGTTGTAAGCTGTAAAGGTGCTCAATGCCTTGAATTGTCAAAATGGGGTTGGCCTTCTTTTGTCTCGTCAACGACTACAAGAACAAAAAATGGGGTCTGCTGCTCGCAAGTTGCAAGCCATTGGATTTTTATTATCATACATGAAAGAAGTTGCGAGTCTCTTTCGTTTCTTAATTCTTTTCGCGAGATCCAAGACTGCGAATTAATTCTCATAGTATTGACGTGACTGCGAACAATATTTTTCATTTTCGAAACAAATTATTATGCTTCCACTGTTACATGATGCTCGGGCGGCTGCAAACTAAGAGGACAAGCTGTTTGCAGATGAAGATTACGAAGGACATGAAGCCAACGACTTTTGCAAATTGTGAAATTCATGGTTTCCTAATTGTTCCTTAAACAGTTGACAGTTAGACATGCTCTTCTGTCGTGCCCTTTTGAAGTTCAAATATGTTAGAAATCATAAGGAAGAATGATTAAAACAAGGGTCCTTGATCGGAAAATTTGTGGGTGCACAGTTTTTTCGTCTTTTCATTAAGGGACACTGGGTGGGTGAACGAACCTTTTTCTATTTCACATGAAATTTCATAAATTAGGTATACAAGTAAACACGTGGATCAGATTCACCTAAAAAAAATTTTTCAAATCTATAAATATGGATCAATTACAATAACTAAATAAATCAATGAATGTATATATTTAAGATGCAAATAACAATGACCCGAGGAATTGCGTCAACATTCTTCGCTGAACACTGGGACCAGGATTTGTGGTTTATGCGCTTCGTTTTTTCACCTCTTCTACGTGAAAGGAATTTGATGGGTGAATATTAAATTTCCAGTTTCGAGTTGTATTATTTTACAAAAAAAAATTTACAATTGTTCTAGATAGAGATTTTAGGCGCAAGACATTAGAATTGGATTAAACTTACTCTAATACTAGTCTGTCACGAACTCATTACTCTTTATTTGAAAGATAACCTATTACAACGTACAATGTTTACATTCAAAAACTTCTTTTTCTTATCTGCTATGAGATTCTACCACAGCAAGCTGTGCACCGTCTTCCTGGCCATTGGCGGATGGACCAGTGGCGGGTGCGGGCGGGACTGGGAAATGACCTAGCTAGAACAACGTTAGGACACAAAAACAATAGCAGAATTAGAACCGTGACTACAAGTCTCGTCATGTTGTAAGCTTGTTTGCAGAAGAAGAAGAAGAAGAAGAAGAAGGTAGGTTTTTTTTTCTACGTATTGAGAAAAACGTCGCTGGATAACGCTTATTTACAGAGGAAAAGAAAGAGACAAATTCGACTTTTGAAGGGGATTCGTTTAAGTATACGTAGGACGTTGAACAGAGTTTCTAATCTTAATCAGTTATAGTGGCTTGCTGCTGGAAAAGCACAAGTAATATAAATATAAATTTTTTTTATAATTCACACATTATATATATATATATATTTTTCAAATTTTTATATAATAATAAATATATAATTTTATTCAATTATTAAGACTATTTAACTAATCTAACATTTACATGTGAATCTATATTAAATTAATAGCTAATAAGCACGTTCACACAAATGCATGCACTAAATTACAATTTGTTGCGAAGATTTCAACGATTTGTTACGTAACATAACGCTTACAATCGAGAGTTCTGGGAGACATCGTCTATAAGCATGAGATTATTTTCCTTTTTAAATGCTATAACTTCATAAACGGTCGTATTTATTTATTTTTGGAAAGAGTGTTGGTTTATTGTTTTAGTTATATGGGCTTCTTTAGAAAATTTAATGGATCCCCATCAGTCTTGAGAGAGTAAAACCGGTGCTGTATTGATCAGATGGATTAAAGGAAAGGAGGTAACACATCAACGATAGTCCCTTTAATCTCCCATGTTTGTTTTAAGGGTTCTCAGGCAACGACAATGAATCAAGAGACCTTTTTGGCTTGCTCATGGCAATCAGAAAAAACAGCCGTATAAGAGAAACAGTTAATTAAAATTCATACGACAATGCATGGAGCTCAATCATACGACAATAGTCTCAGTGACTAAAATTTCTGAATTCGAGTCTCAGCAACCGCAAAACAAAACTCCGCTATACAAACAGCACAAGCCTTGTTTTCAGCCACCTTGTACATCAGCATATGAATCAGCGACATTTGTACTAACCAAACACAAGCGAGCCCTCCAAACAAGGCCTCTTTTTCTCCAAGGTGCAAGAGATAAAGTCGGTCTGTAACGCTGTGCCTTTAGATGGCCTCAAGTGGCACTTCGGGGACATCATGGCCAGATCAATGGGATTACAGAGAGGAGACCAACAGCAGAGCCAGTGCTGATGATGGTGGAAAGTTCAAGTATTCCAAGAAGATGGAAGATTCTCTTAGCAGAACAAAAGCAGTGGCATCCACTTAGCATGGAGAAGGTTTAGGTAGGAGCCATTGCAAGTCTTGTCTGGGTTAAAGACAAGTACCAGAAGACCACCAAAAAGCATTAATTGTCTTCTCCCCAGCACCCTTTTTTCTGATTGACTGGCTGTAGCTGAGATTCAAACTCCAGATTCTCGACAGGACTCTAACACTACAAAATCAAAATCAAAACTCATTAGTAATTTGCTTATTGCTGTGGGTTTTTTTTTTTTTTGGTCCTTTTCCTATTCTCTCTTAAGACATTATATGTCTGCTGTTGTAAACAAAACATAACTGGGATCCAGGGGCACATCATTGACGTTATCCATTGAGTTATACACTATACACTATATCTTAGTGAAACGAATGGTGAAAACGTTATGATTACATGTTTAAATAATTATATTGATTCGAATCTGATTTACACGGCCAGCCCTGTTTGGCTTACCTGTTGCTGATGTCTCTAAAGATTGGAATCCCATTAATGTCGCTTCACTTCTCTTGTTTATTGCGTGCGTCGATGAATGACGTTGTTGAATATAACATGAGGGGAAAAGAAAGAAAAAGTCTTTAATTGTACATTGATGACTCAGGAATGTTGTTAAAATTTAACGTGTGATATATTTTTCAATCTCACACAATACATCTGATACTCTTGATCTTGCCATTTGGTGATTGGTTTGCAATCAATCGATGAAACTTTTTCCACAGGATGATTAGTTAGTCAAGATAGTAACAGGTCAATACTTCTACCGATTATGGCCTATTTTGCTCTAACATACTGGAGGAGATAAATATATGTCATTCTTGAATACCAAAAAAAAAAACCAGAAGCAGTAGTCCACATATGCACATCAGCAGCCTCCACTGATCAAGGACGGCTCTCGGCTCTCCTTTCAACTTATTCCCCCTCACAGAAAAATCATTGTTATAAATAAAAAAGAACTTGAATTTATAATGGATGATAAAGAAAGTTTGTTACTCGCACATATGCAAGATCCTATTCCAATATCGTTGCATATAAACAAAATGCCTTTGCTTTAGAAGGTTGACATTTATATACAGGTGTTGAATATCTTGTTGGGAAGTTGAAACAATATGTAGCACTTAGAGAAATACCGAGTGCTATTTAAAGATGCAAATTTATAGTCATTTTTATATCTTTAAAAATGATAGGCCACATGTTAAGTGTTTTGAGAACTAGCTAGAACATAAAGAACTCCAATTAGCACTTCGCAGGCCTGTCATAAGTGGGTGGTAAGGATGGACAGTATTCATTCATGTTGGCATATGGCTCAATGCTGTTATAACCAGGCAATTCCATCTGATACTCGCCAAGAATCTGGCAGAAAGGGAGTTGACCATCCTTGTTACTGCACCAGCTAGGCAGCTGTGTTTGGTTGTTCTCAAAAATTTTAAGCATGTATGCGTCACGAATCTGTAAAGATATGAAGTAACCATGTTATGCAACATAAATGTAAACACCATACAAAATATGGTGGAGTCTAAGCAAGTACTTATTGCCTACCGTAAATTCAGTTACTTGAATAGAGTTAGAAACAGGACCAAATACTCCAGCCTCCTTGTACATTTGGACAATAAAGGCAACACATGTTGTTGATTTCCCATCACTGTACACCCATTCATCTTGTTCTGGAATAGTAAGTAATTCATCAAAGACCATGCCACGCTTTTCAGTCTCAGCTAGAATTCCGTACAAGTCCAAACCCTGAAAAATTAAAAGGTCAAAGCGAAATCTCAGCCTAACTACCCAAGTGGTAAAAAACTTGCTGGTAGAACTTATGTGAGCAGCAGATCAAGGAAAAACCAGAATCTGTGTGTAACTCAACCTCACTCTTATGATAATTGACAAAGGAATGACTTAATAGATGAGCACATATACCTTAGTTCCCAGTCGTTTGTTCAGAGCTTCATTCCACATATTTGCAGCATAAGCTGGCTGCACGCGTGTCCACATGGACATGACAGAAATTACCTGAAAACAGGATCAGAGTTAGCAGCATAATATTACAAATACAAAAGCACAAAAAGCTAAATGTAGAAAATTTAAGCATACACAACTCTAGTTAACCAGAACAAAATTCAGCCTCAAACAAAATGATAGCACACAGAACATGTTTGCACACTCACACAGACAAGCACCCATGAACATGAACATTATGATTAGGTGAAAAATACCAAAATCATATGATGATAAAGTGGTGCCATAGAATGCTCCAACATGCAGAAAGTTTGAGTGCACCATGCATGCAATGTGCACACAATTCCAATGGTTAACATACTTTAAATATAAAATTCTTGGAGGAGGTCGTACCAAGTGAGCATCAAGAGGAGGTGGATAGTTGTCAGCTATAGTGTCAATCCAACTAAATATCATGTTGTGATAACCATATGGCTTGCCTTGCATACTTCGAGCATATTCCCAGGCTGCAGTCAAGTTAAACCTTGCACGCACATCTGGATGTAAAGGAAGAAGTGCTATTTGGGGATTAGACCCATCCTTCAGTGCCAATTCCCACCACTCATCCCATGGTATTACTACTATAATCTCTTCTCCCTGGAAACTCCGGTCAAAAAGAGGGTAAGAAAAAAAGCAAAACAGAAAATCCCCTTGTACAACCTTCTAGCTCTCAGCACTCACATCTTTTCAAAACTAAACATTCCCACCCATGACAAGCAAAAAAATAACAACACAAATCAACAAATTCTGGATGAGCAACTTACCTAATTACCAATATATGGTCAATATTGATGCACACGCATGCATGTGTGCACACACACACACACACACACAAAGAGGTTTAGACATAGATTGGGAATATGCTGTTTCAGATAAGGTGGATAAGAAACAAAAATCATTAATGACTACTTTTTATGATTCATAATTATGCAGCAGTTTGGTAACAAGGAATGGTATCAAAAGTAGCTATGAAGTGTACAC
>CM038610.1:7319042-7347882 GCA_021533255.1 Ceriops tagal | reverse complement strand
CGAGACTCCGTTGAATGATTGGACTTTTCTCTTCAAATTATGGGAAATGCTTTTGTATCCGAAAAATATGGAGGGTACTGCTGGGTGTTGGCTCCCCACCTAACCTAAGTAGACGGTTGATGTCCTGACAACCTTACTTCAAAAAAAAGAAAAGAAAAAGCTCACTTTTATGGTTCTCCCCCCTTACAAAGTTACGTGCCTTACCATTGTCCTGTCATACAGAGCCATTTTTCATCTTTGAGGATTTGCTCTGATGACAAAAGATATGCAAAGCTTCAGACATTATTTCTGTGAATGTTGATGGAGGGGGAAAAATATATTTTATCAAAACCGTATTGTCCCATGGGAGTGTCGGCGGCTCGAAGGCAATAAAATCTACTGAGTGGCTGGGTTCCTTAATTCTTTGATTTTAGCCCAAGAAACATTTGTGCCACCGTCAGAAAGGGCCCACAAAAGGCCCGTCACCAGTGCTTAAGCCACGTCGAATAACAATCGACAGAGCCCAACAAAAACTATCAAGGAAGGCAGATCCCACATCGGTTACAAGCGACTAGACAAGGCTCACTAGCTACTATAAGGAAACCATCGTTTCATCTGGTATTTTCACGCAGCCGTGCGTTGAGCACAGAGCGAACTATTCTTTCGCCTTTTACTAAAGAATACCGTGTGCTCGTCGCAAACAGCGGCATACGCCAATTTTTGGAGGGTTCTTCCAATAGGAAGAGCCCTAACAACTCTAGTCCAAAATAGTTCAGAAGTGAATATGACGTGCGGTTTTTGGGGAATTTCTGGGTGTTTTAGTGGGATGTGGTTAACAATCCTACGGAGGTGTTCTATTTCATCGCAGTTCTTTACAATCATAACCTAAATTGTAGTTTTCGGCCCCAATCATCCCACATCGAAAATGTGCGGAGAGAAAGTCACTTATATAAAGTTGCACCAAATTTAACAGGTTGTGTTCGTAGAAAGGAGAGATGGTTGGCATCTCCCCTGACAGGGATGGGAACAGCCTTCGGGCTTTCCTGTTACCACACATCCGGTTAAGGCATACCACCTCAGAAGAGGTGGATCTCTTACCCATTTTTTTTAATTCATTCCTTAAGAAATTCATATCACTCCTGCAAATTCGTTTAATTTCCTTCTTGCGCCAAAACAGAAAAAGCATTAGGAGAGGTGGATATATCAGAAACTCAGAGCTCATCCTCCTCACTGTCAGATGCTTCATTTACAATCTCTTGCTGAAAGAATCTGAAAATTTTACGGTGTGAACAACGGCAAGCCCAGAGAACTATTGGCCACAACAGGACTGAAGCTGCATCTTGCATCTAACTACACAAAATCAGGGCGTATGCAGCCACAGACTCTCCTGATCCTCATCACCGCATGGCAAGACACAAGGTAATGCTTTGCAATAACTTAAGGAACACCTGCTGCACGGGTCCTGGATTTCTACCATTGCCTTCGGTTCATTTATCAACTATAGGCCACCATCTAGGCAAGACACTTTATATTCCAAACAGAAAGCAATTTGAATAGCAAGGAAGGAACAGGACACTGTCTTCTACCACCATTGGCTGCCTGAAAGGGTTTAACTGGACCTACAAGGTAGAGCCACCAGTTAGACCTGATAATTAGGGAGCAGTTTAATGATACAAATAGCAAGAAAAGAAGAGTTTGAGTGACAACACACACCGGAATGTTGAGAGGATGGCCAATTATGCTGTTTATGCAGCGAGCAGCTAGATGACAAGCTTCTTCACAATAATCAGAAAATACTGCTGGAACATTAATCTCCTTGATGAGCTCCTGACAAGATCATACAAGAAACATGAAACCAAAATGAGTTAAGAAACAAAATAATGCAGCAATGCTCAAGCAATTTAAAGCAACAAAGGGAACAAAAAAAAAAAAAAGAAGCAAGCAGCTTCCTTTGTAGTCTTGCCTGCAGCGTGTGTGTGTGCTCGCACATGCGGGAGAGAGAGAGAGAGATAATCATGGTAATAGAAACATACAAGAGTAGGTATCCAACTTGGATAAGCAGCAATGCCAGCATTAGGAGCAAAAACTAGTTGAGGAAATGAGTCCTGTCAACAAAACGTACCATAAGTCTACAACAACTGCAATGACAAGCAGATGTTTTGATCTATGTGGTGGGAAAAGGATAGTTATGATACCTCTTTCAGATCTTGAAAACAATCATGGTAAAATCCTCTGCGAAGCTGTAGTGTCAATGCAGAAGATTTACCTGTGACAGCAATCTGGTTGACATTTTCACTTGAACTGGAAGGTCTGCATATGCAATCTGCATCCAAGCAGTGTGCATAACCTCCCAGATCAATCTTCTCGCCATCCCTATTCTTGGGGAGAAAAAATAGAAATTTTTAATCATAAACTGTCAGCTTGCTAGCAAGCTTTAATGGCAAATTGCCAAAAGATGGATCCAAATTTAGCAATTAAGCAACAATACCAAACCAAGATAAATCAACTCATCATAGGATATTACAAAATTCAAAGATGTGAACCCCTTTGTGAGACAAGGTCGAAAAGATAAATTTAGAGAAGAACATAATAACTGCACCCAGCTTAAATTAAGAAATTGGAATGCCCCATTACTGATAGAAAGTTGTTCACAGCCCAACCCAACAAGGTTTCATATTAGTGCAAAGAAAAATCAGCAATGAATGCTCAAAAATTAAATCATCAAAAGTTTTCACTGACCTAACTTGTGGAATTGCAGGTCCAATGAGCTCTATATGCACCTGCATGCCATTGAAAAGTGCACACAATTCTCCAAACGCAGAAAGTTGCAAAAGCTCCTTTTCAGGCCCTTGTATGATGTAATTCATAAAGCAAAAGTTAGATATAGTGTAACCACAAACATAAAACTATCAACGATAAAATGGGATCTCTTTCTATTATGAGATGGCCACTATCTTGGGTTTTTTTTTTTTTTTTCTCTGTTTAAAGTTCCAAGCAGAATCTAAAGACAAGTTTGTCTAAGTTGCATTATTAATACACAAAATCACACACAATACCGGCACAAATAAGATTTCAACCTTGTGCACTGCAATATTTACCTAGATAGTGTATGCACAGTTTATTACGAGATTCAACAGTCAAGCTTCTCACAGATGATATTAGTGTGGCATGATACACAGTAAGAGGCTGAGACAGAAAAATCCATGATCAGTCACATCCTATATACGTTTATTATAGAATGAAGCAGCTATCAATTGATTAGGACTCTCAATTATTCCATCAAGAAATAATGGTTTGCAACTTGGTTTTCTTGACCAAACTTCTCATATTCAACAGATGCTATTTAATTTTGGGCACTATCTGTTAACAGAAATTTGGATTTAACACAGGAGCTATGTATTGCTGTAACAGTCCATCTCACTGGGAAATGAAAGAACAAAAAAAAGAAAAAAAGGAGGCTAGGTGGGCATCTCATATAGGAACAATTTGGAATCAACACTAGCTGAATTCACAGATAAGCCATACCCAGTGAAGAAGCAAAGCAACAGGTGAATGTAGAGGGATGCACCTCCATTCATAGTAATCTTTCCAACTCTTCAAATGTTTTGATATTGAAGATATAAGCCCTGAGAGATAGACAAAATTTATAGACATATTATTGATAGTGTGTGCGTGAGAGAAGGGGGGACATAGAAAGCAAATATGATTACTGCGACTTGGGCATAGGTCACTTGAGAGATCCCAAACATCATCTGTTAACCTGTAACACATGAGAAAATGCAACCAATGTTTTAAAAAGGTTTTTGGTAGCTTACAAAGCAGAATGGGAAACAATACTGTCCATTTCACTTATCCACTATCTTTCTTGTGGACTAACATGTTTCACCAATAAGAAGTGAAATTTCCAGAACTACCCTAACAAAGGCTCTCGAAAAACATACAACAAATGAAAAACTCCATAACGCGTAGGTTTCCTGGTTAAATAAAAAGCCAGGAAACTTTCCACTTATCTGCATGGAAGTCTAACCTGTACCATTAACCATAACTTTTTGAAACATCTGTGTAAAGCATTTCTCATCACGTTCAGAAACACCGATTATTTTTACATCCAAATTCCGCATTTCCTTTTATGATCAAGAAACCCATCATAGTCGTATTCCACATTTCCTTTTATGATCAAGAAACCTGTCATAGTCGTCTGATTCCCCCGCCACCAGAGTCATGGTAACATGTATTTTTTTTTTTTTAAAGCTATGCAAGCTTTCACCAAATGGTTAACTCTCTAAGCATCATAATCAGTGCCATATTTGATGCCAAAAGCTTCACAAGGAAGGTAAGAAGAACCAATCAACATTTATGAATGTGAACAAGCACGGCCACAGAGACAATAAGATGACTGAATATTAAACCTTGAAAAATCGAAGGAAGTAAGGGGTGGCAGCCCACACCCGCAGCAGCACTCACACATCCACATTCCCACTCCATGTATGCCTCTTCTGCTCAAGAATGAACACCTAGTCTCCTTCTTTTCTAATATCTGTTAAAGAAAATTCTCCACAATTCAAAACTTGAATATCAAAATCTCACTAGACAAGTAACAAAATCTCATGATTCAAGTGCGAGCCGTGGTGGTGGGGCCCGTGTTAGTGTCCCAGATTGCCTGAAACGATTTCTCGTCAATCAAACAAACAAAAAAAAAAACACTAATAATTTTACCTCTAACGTAGCTTCTTGAGTGAAAGTGAAAGGGAAATCATTCAGGACATCAAGACGCTTCATTTGTTCCTCTAATCTCTTACACTCTTCTCTATGGTCCTTCCAGTGCAAAAGCTATCAGCAGCCAATGAACCAAAGCCCAAAAAAAAAAAAACAATAATTCAATTCTCAATGACCACACAAAAAAAAAAAAAAAAGAAAAATCCAACTATGTAAGGCAGAGTCATGGTTTGACCTGGTGAGAGGCGGAGCAATAAGCAACGGCGCCGCAGCGGCCGCAGCGTCTTGTCGGCCGGCCGATGCACCGAGCTCCTCCCCGCTTTCCGGCACACTCCATTTTTTTTTTTAATACTTTTTGGCACGTTCAGGTGAGTGACCGACGGTCGACGAATGTGAATTTGAGTAAATGCAGATGATGGGCCGTCTAACCCATTTGATTCCCTTTTATTGGGCCCCTTTCCTATGTGAGGCCGATTTCTGATGTATATGAAATTCGGGGCGAGGGCTTTTTGGTGCCTGGGCTTGGCCCACGGGTGATGACTCTAAGGTTCGTTTTCTTTTCCTTTTTTTTTTCTTCTCTTTTTCGTTTTAAATTAAGCACTTGTTATAACTATACTTAAAAATTTAGATGAGATTAAAGGCAAGATCCCAAAAATCAAGTCCGTTTGCCAGTCAGCATTACACTAAAATTATGAATTATTCTCACTCATACGTCACTTTTTTTTAAAAAAATTTTGATATAAAATTCCTTAACCACATCATTTATACTTAAAAACTTCAACATAAAAAATTATTTTTTGTATGGAATTATTTTCACCCTCTAAGGACAACAAAAGAATAGGAAAATGGAATGGGTATGAGTAAAGTGATGGTAGTTTTGAGATTGTTGATTGCGGCTTTCATATCGCACACTATTTTAGCTTCGAATGGCCGAATTCCAAATTTTTGGATGATGGGGTGACTGGACAGGCAAAAAAGAATCAAACCTTCTTCCTTATCCTTCCCTCGGATTGGTAGCAAATGGAATGAGATTTTAACTGTGCACAAAAAAAAAAAAAAATTGTTGCTGCATTTGGGGTTGCTTAATTTCATTTGCCCACGACTCCTCTGGAAGTCAAGCCTAATATTTGTTTTAATAGTTAATCAACGTCCGACACAAGTACGAGAGAATCAGTGGTCCAATGTGTGCATGGCTTAATCAAATTATAATTAAACGCTAACTGTTGATGTTGTGAATTACCGTTACTGTTGTTAATTGAAGAAGACTTATATTTCGTACATTCTCTATTAAATTTTTCCTTCTCACGCCAACCCCTTGTATATAAGATCTTTGTTTCTTACACATGATTGTTTCTTCATTATTGATCATTGTCCTGTCTTTCTTTCCTACAAAGAGCAGCTCAACTTTTGTTGGGCAATGTTTTTTCATTGACGAAGTCTTTGGTAAGAGTTATGCAAGTCAGTTGGGTTTTTCAATTCGAAGAGGGTAAATTCATCAATAAAGGCAGGAAAGTAAAAGGCTGTACTCTTTCTTTGGTTTGGATAACAAGAATTTTTAAGCTTCTATTGTCTTATTTATTTCACTTGAATGCTAACTTTGATGAATCAAAACCCAAAGACACCAGTTGAGAAGACCTGGTTATTATTGTAGTCTTATAATGCATTTATTAATCATTTTTGCATTGGTTCACCCAATGGTAGAAGATTGAAGATGTACGTATAGAAATTGAAAGTTTGAATCTCACTATAGTAACGTGTAATTAGTGATTAATGCAATGTTCTTTTTCAGTAATATGAGGTAACCTATCTATCTCTCATTTTGATTGTCTGACGCAATATCGGTCGAGAAAAGGCAGATTGTATAAGCATCCGATTTGCTGTCCAATAATTAACGGCATTTTCAAATTTCGCGTGCCAATAAAACGGTCCATTCCCATTTGTGGTCCTAAGCTAAATGGACATTAGTATTCCTTTGATATTGAAACATACCTTTTGCTGTCCACCCCCCCCCCCGGCAATATCCTCCACCCGTGCATGCTTGCTAGTATGCTACCGTTGAAAAGATTTGCTTTTAGTATTGTTCGATTTACTTGTTCGGTAAAGAGAGGAAGATCCGAGTCTGCAATGATGCGGCTAGCACGAGAAACATGGAAGAAAGATGACCCAAATCAGAGACAATTTTGGAAAAGAAGGATTCCAAGTCTCCCTGTTATATAAAGCACAAAATAATAATCCACAAGATCACCCTTCGTTAGAATTTCTTGAAAGATGAATTTAGCTTTTCAAACTTTTGAACCATTGAAGTCTATTATTCTATATGAATGATCCCAGTGTAAATTCAGTTGGTCGGCCATAGCTTGTATGGTAAGAGGCAAAAGCATATCGATTCTTGCTCATCTGCCCACCGTAAGACCTAATTATTATCATTAGGAAAAATTAGGTGGATACATGGTCGCAATATCACAGTGTGTGATCGGCAACAATAGTTATTCTTTTACAAGCAACTAAAATGAATGGCATTTGTAACGTAATATTTTAACTTTTGTTTTTATTTATAAAAATTTATTAAACTGAATTATATAATTAGAAGTAGGTCTCTTTATTTATTTTTAGAAATCTCATATTCTTTTTAAATGAAAATCTAAATTTTTATTTACTAGTGAGATGTCCCTAAGTAACGTAATATTATAGTCTTTTGACAATCAAGTAAATGTACTTGTCAAATAAAATACAGAAGAAAAAAAAAATTTGTAGAAGTAAACGGAGCAAAAAATAATTAGTGGGTCCTGACTTTTTCTTTTTCTTTTTTGGTTTTCAATCGTCAATTAGTGTGCCCTAATGCTGCAATGAAGATTGTGTTTCGGCAAACTTATTAAGATCTCGATACATCAAATTATTGGTTTGTTTTAGTTAAGTCTTTGTAATGATTGTAAAGTCAAGCAATCGTAATATAGTTCTTTTAAATCCTAAGATTAATGCTTCAAATCTTTTGCATCCCAGAGCAGGTTAATTATGTGTATTTGGGTGCACGTACCTCGTAGAGTTGGGGCTTTGACATTTACTATTCTATATGCATTTGTAATACATGATTATGAGGAGAATCTTGAAGTCTAAGCATATAATTAACAAGGCCACAAACCCGAAGTTGTTATATACGTGTTATTAAGAAATTTTTACTAAATATTATTAATTCCAGTTAATTTCTGTTTTATATAGGATTGACCACCTAACGGGAGATGTATTTGATTGTATAGTATGTCACATCATTTAAAGTGAAAATTCAGTATAAATTTGGCATCCCTAACATGACTTTGAGCGAAAACATACAGGAAGTTTGGATTTCTTAAAAAAAAAACCCAAGAGAGGATCCGAGGAAGACTAAGACTTTTATTAAGACATGATGCAACTTGACTAAAGTGAGCAATGTCTTAATTTAACACCTAATGAATGCAAGACACGTTATGTCAACTAAACAATTTTTGAAAGCGATGCCCCAAAGTTTAGATGAAAAATAGGTACACCCACATCCAGCACGCATTAAAAGTTAAAGACAGTTCACAAGAGATCAAATTTTTTATTATTTTGAAGTCAACTTGAATTGAAAGGAAAAATAAAATTAATTATAAGTAAAATCTGAAGTTAGAACTCAAATCACTCACTTATAGTTTATACATGGTGATCATTAAGATATGCTTAATGGTTGTGCAATTGCATTTTGGTTTGGATAGATGAACGATACTTTTTCATATTAGTCAATCAACCTCATCCCCATTTGAATAATTCCAGTATATCTATAGCGAAAAATATCGCGTTTATCATCATTATACTCATCCCAAAAAAAAAAAAAAAATCCTATGGTATTTGTGTTTGAGTCATAAATATGTGGCTTAATTTTGCTCTTCAAACCAAGAGAAAAAGAAAAAAAAAAAAAAAAAAGGAAGACTTAAAAGGTCAAAATGAGAGGCTGTAGCTGCATTGGATCCGGTTGAAGCAAGAAAATCAGTTAGAGCTTTATTAGGTAACAAATTTGATGCGTCTCAAATATGCATTCATATTACATTTTTATAATAATTAAATATATATATTTATAATCTCTATCTTTACTTGTTATTTATGCATTGAAATAATAAAAATATATAACGATAATCATTTAATTATAAGAGTATAAACAAAATCGCTCAATTTATTCAATAATTTGATTAACCCAATTTAAAGGAAATTAAAATTATCAAAATCATTGAAAGCCTCGTGATTTTAGGAGTTTTAAAACTAAATTGCATCGCATTGTAATACCAACACTTAAAGTATTCTATAAAGACGAACCACACAAATACTAAACAATCTCCCACAACTCGCACGTACGATCCACCCACATCCAACACAATGGACAAAGACATGTTCGTATAATTTTATTGCCTAGTTCTCAGCTACACATTTTTTTATTAAAATCTCTGAAATTTTACTCTCTAAATTTTAATATTTTAAAAGTCAATATTTCATTCAAGTTTTTTCAAATTGTTTTTGTTTTTGTAAGTATCGATAACTTTATTTATTAGGAAAATTAACGAAAAGAAAAGGTGAATAATAATTTAACTTTCAATAAGTATGATTTAAACAGCTAATTTAACCAATCAAATTCACAATTATAAACGAAGATTTAAGTGATTTTACTTTTACTTTAATCCAAGTATGGTTTGAAAAAATTTTCAAATAGCCAACTAAGATTTTGATTTGAAGGTTAGTATCACAGCAACTCAAACTGGTCTTCTTACACCACCACTATGTGGCCGCACCTCAACTCAACTGCCCCAAATCCCACGTTTTAGGTCAAACCATGTTTTTCAGTCAGATCACACGGCAGAGAATGCGACTGTGATTGCAAACGTGACGTTATGAACTTAGCCATTATTAAGCTTACACGAGTTGTTGCTTAATAAATCGAGATCATGACATGACTTCGAGAGAAAATCTATCAATCTAGAGACACCAAAAATCGCAAAGAAAGTCCATCTCTCCCATCAAAAATCTTTGTCTTGTCTGACGCAAATTTTATTAATTTATTTAAATACAATAAAAGTTTATATTATATAAATAATATTTATAATGATAGATTAAATATTCACGTGAAATTTTGTTTCATATATAATACGAAACAAAAATTTATCGTATTTAAATAAGTCTACGTGTCCCAGTAAGCAAATAATTATTAAAATTCACTTGGGGTACCATGGAAGATTTGTTAGAAACTCCCCTTCTTCCTCTTGTCCCGTCGGCTTTCCAGCACATTTCCAGATATTGAGATGCTCTACATTGGCATTGAGTAACAGGTAAGGTAAAAACGATCTTTTGCGTCCTGCATGAAATTGTGCTGCTTTCCCGTCCCGCAGGTTTGACAGTATAATTCCAACGATGTGGCCGAGTGATTTGGAAAATCATACCGCCATTGAATTTTAGTCGAATCATATCAGATGTACTCGTGCCTGAAAGTTTGTGCTTTTTTTTTTTTTTCCTTTTTCTTACCTTCTTGTTTTATTCTCTCTGTTTAATAAAAAATGGAAATTTAGTTTCTAATTTAAGTTGCCTGTTTCATTTTAGTAAGCAATTATACAGATATAAAAGTAATAAATATAGCTGAACATAATTAATAAATAATATTACGTGCCATTGTTATTCTGTCCCTGGTTCGGTCTAAACTCTCTGTCCAGCTATCTTTTTCGTAATGGTGGCGCCGCTACTCTTTTTGTCTTTTTTTCACGGCCCGACGCTGATTTGGACGGCGGGTCCGCCATTGACCTCGCGGTCGCGGTCACTTTTCCCTCCTCGACCCCGACCAAATCCAGAACTATATTCATTCACTTCCCCACTCATCCCAAAGACTTGGACCAAAAATATCCGGAAAGCACGAGATATATCGTGTTGATTTGGAGATCGCACTAAAGTAGAATTTCAGAATCTCGGCGTTATTGAACCGATCCTAATTTCCTATAAAAGAGTAGGGCAGATTGTCAAGATTTCATAGTGGGAGAAAGGAAAGATTTGATTTTTGAGAGGCGGAAAAAGGCAAAACGGGTTGGGAACGCCCAAAACACAGTGACAAGCGGACAAAACAATTTTTTTCTCAAAAAAAAAAAAAATATATATATATATATATATATTACAAATATGTCAATTATTATACCTATTAATTAAAATCGAGATCACTTATGAATCCCATTTAATTTCTTGTGAAAATTTAGCATTAAAATAATGAATCATTCTTACATTCAATTTGAATATTAATAAAATTTTAAAATTTAAATTTAGACTAACGAAAAAAAAAAACACTGAACTAGCAACTACATTAAACACGCGGATGGACATTACAATATGATACATTGCTTAGAGTCCGAGAGTATAAAAAAAGGCTGAAGCGGAGACAGGCAAAGAGGCCTCTTCTTCAAGAATAACTTGATTGTTAATTTGGGTTGGAAACGCAGCCAAGAAAAAAAAAACTTTTTTTTTTTTTATTTGGTGGGGTTTAACGTAGTTTGTTGTTTCTCCTCGTTTTTGAGCATGGCTAGAAATGGCGTGATGACCTCCCGGCGTTGGAGACCAGACAGCATCGAGGGCCTCGATCTCTCGTCTTGTGAAGGCGACGAAGTTCATGTCTTGGCAGTGGATGACAGTGTCGTGGATCGCAAGGTCATTGAGAAGTTGCTCAAAATTTCCTCTTGTAAAGGTTTGCACCATCCTTATGCATGAAATTTTGAATCCACCATGTTTCTTCAATTTTAAATTGGAAATGGTGGATGTGATGTCCAGTGACGGCAGTGGACAGTGGAATACAAGCTCTGCAGTTCCTTGGATTAGACAAAGAGAAAAGCTCATCCTCCGTTGGTTTCCATGTGAGTGAAACATCAAAGCAACAATTTTTCAGCTCAATTTTGAATACCTGTCTGTTTAATGTGATACACGTGAATTTTTTTTTTTTTTAATAATTCCAGGAGTTGAAGGTGGATCTGATTATTACCGATTATTGTATGCCTGGAATGACTGGTTACGATTTGCTCAAGAAAATCAAGGTTCAAAATTTTACTCCTTTCTCAATATCAGTGTAAAGGGGGCCAAAAAGAGTTGAGAAAATGTAACCCTTTTTTTTTTTGGTTGATTTCTCATAGGAGTCATCTACTTTCAGAGAAATACCAGTCGTGATCATGTCGTCTGAAAACGTCATGGCTCGAATAGACAGGTCTCAAAACTGGCCCTTTTTGTGTATACCAATCTGATTCTAACACCAAGCACACAAAAAGGACTTGGAATTGATTTCTAGGTCGTTTGGATTTTGGATGATCTAGATGCTTGGAGGAGGGAGCCGAGGAATTTATAGTGAAGCCGGTGAAGCTCTCGGACGTGAAAAGATTGAGAGGTTATATGGCTACCAGAGAAGTGAGAGAGAGAACCGAAGAGAAAGGCAATAACAACAACAATAAGAGGAAAGCGCGATGTGGTGATCTCTCCCCATCAACGCCGTCTATCTCGTCTCTGTCACCGTCTTTTTCTCCATCTCCGTCGCCAGTCCTGTCAATATTGTCGTCGTCAGCGCCGTGTTCTCCGTCGTCGTTGGATTCTCCTACTAGACGGCTTAAAATGAACGGGTCCGATTAGACGTTTCACGATACTTGTTTAACCCTTTGTATTGTACCGCAATTCTCCTTTAGTTTCAACGGTTTTTGTTGCTCTGGTTCTTCAAAATTACACGTCAACGAACGTCACAAATGAATTGATCGAATTTTGGCACTAAATTAACAAAACAAATGCCGTAAAGATCCCAAATGTGATTTGTTGCGACGATAAAACTAAATAGATGTGATCCGGTTATTGTGGTTATCTATTGTATTCAATAATTATTCATTACATTTGTTTAGTCTTTTGATTCATGATCATGATGAATAATAAGCAAAATGTCAGTTGGCGTAAGGAATTTGTTAGGTTTGATCACTGTCTATGTAACAACCAAGCGGTTAGTGAAACAAGCAAAGGCGAAAAAAAAGGTAGAGCTCCATTGATTCAATTAGAAATTGGAAGCAGCACCCTTTTGTCTCCACTTGGTTCTTTTTTCTTTTACATTGATTTGGATAGGTGCCAATGTAAGCATCAAGAGGTTGGACACAAGTGATATGCTATGAGTAGGGGGAATGATACGGTGGGGTCGGAAATTGAAGGGATATATGATCCTGTCTGTGGAAGGAATATTTGGAATGAGATTGTGAGTGTCTGAATAGTTCCCTCGAGTAGAGGGACGGCGTGGCATGGGGTCGAGAATGGATTTGCAGTTTGTCGGTTTGCCTCTTTGGTTTTGGCAGTGCTTTGCAAAATGCTCCGCCGTCAAAAAGGCCCAGGACTTGCATCCTCGGATCCCTACATAATAGGAAGGGGAGGGCCCTCCGTGAGTTAGTTTGTGGGGAGGGAGTGAGGGAGGGAAGGACTGGGGAAGTTTCGTTTGCAGTTGATGTTTTTTTTTTTTTTTAATATAATAAATTAATTACCACCAACTGTTATAATTATATATGCATTTAATTTTTATATCTCTCTAGTATAGTTTTCCAAGAGGGACATGTTGGTCTCCCTGTTTTGAGGCCATTGGTGCTTAAAGTTTACGTTTGTTTCGTTGATTCTAGCTTTGCAAAACTTAGCTTAATTATGCGGTTTCGCTTGAGAAGATGCTCATCTCACATAAACAACGAATAAAAAGGATTCCTTGGGATCCCGCTCGAGCTGGCAGGGTGGCCGAACTGAAAAATTCAATTTGTTAAGTGAATAAACGAACAGGCTCTATATCAAATCCTTTACTACACCTGTATTGTTTTTGGCATATATTTTATCGTTTTCTTTTACTATAAATGGAATTATATAAGCAAAGAAAAGCAAAAAAAAAAAAAAAAGAGTTGTTAAAATTTTAAAATTATGTCTCTTTGCTCCATAAAAAATATTTTTGAAATATTTTTATATCAAGAAATTTGTTCATTTGGTCCATCAAAAAAGTAATTGTTGTTGGGACATTTTTATACCTAAAATTTGTTTGTTGATTCATTAAAAAAAAAAATACCTTTAAAATTACTTTTGTATCAAGAAATTTGTCCATTGCTCCATTAAAAAGGTAATTACTGTTAAAGTATTTGCATGCCCCAAATTTATGCTGTTAAAATATTTTTATACACAAAATTTATTTATTAGCCCATTAAAAAGGCAATACCTCTAAAATATTTACATGAAAAAATAATTGCCCATTAGTGGTCCTTGTTTCTATACTAAAATAATTATTTGTTAGTGATTTTTATTTTTATGTTAAAATAAAAAAATTAAATTAAAAACACTAACTAATATAACTGTATATGACTTTGAAAGAAAATTCAAAAATCTGATTTTATTACTATTACAAAGAAAAAATAATTTAAATAATTATAACACACACACACACATATATATATATAACAAAAATCATAAATAATTATATGAACACATCCTAATACATGAGGAATAGCACATGATCCAACATCTTTACCGGGTTGAACATTGTTGGATTGATACCTCACAGGGTTGGTGGGCGCCGACCGTTTCTTCGACTTGCTTTGGGCTACGCCGCCATGTAATTGGCCTGGTCCAGAAAAATGCCTTTGAGACCCCTTTGGACTTCACACCAGTTAGAGCAGATGTCGGTAGACTGGGTGGTGTGCACGTCCTCTTGTCTTGTCGTGTCTAAGCTCCCAGCCCTAAACAAATGGCATAATGCCTAAGAGAAATGTTAGAATTGACATGGTTTCTTTTCATGGGACCGATATGGGTATGGCGATCACTTGCATTCCACAATAATAATTATGTATTTAACGGATATAAACATGGAACTAATGGTCTAATTTATGGTGAAAAACAGCAACCAATTTAATAAAACATGCATTTATCGTGTCTATGCAATGAAAATTGTTATTGTGATTCAAAATTTAAATTTTTTATGATTAAAATCTTAAATTATAATCTTAAAAATAAAGTGTAAAATTTATAAAAATAAATTAAAAAAGTTATTTATTGTATAATTCACAATTAATCTTTTAACGGGGAAAAAAAAAAAAAAAGAAAGAGAAACCTTTGACTCATCATGTGTCGGTTTGGTCTCTAGCTCGAATCATAGAATAAGTGGGCCTACCATTAATGCCTTTTTGCCATTATGACTCGTGAAGCCTGTCTAGGTCCCAAAAACCCGAGTCAACGCCCAAACTCTCTAAACTCATGCCTCTTACGTTATGCAATTAGGGATACGCGCACAATCAGATTTAATATTTTAAGTTTGAATGTTTCATGCTTTTTGGCTTTTGCGGATGTTTGGTAAGAAGAAAGTTCGTTACAACCTGTTCGAAACAGTAAAAATTTATAAAATTCAAATTCAATTCTGCCATACATATATATATATATATATATTTGGTATTATAATTTTTAACATACAATAAATCAATTGAATAAATTGAATTGAATTATATCAAGAACAAGATTTCAAAGGATTTAAAGGGAGAAAAAAAAAATTGTGGAGGAAAGTGTCAAAGAAGGAACGGGAACGAAACACAACGAGAAGCTTTTTGGGTCAATGAAATGCATATATATATATATTTTTTTTTTTTCTTTGACATGTTAAAATTTAATATATGATTTAATTTTAAGATCTTAAATTTATTGGATCCACTAATTTCTTGACATGAATGATTATCATGTGTAGTTTTGTACATCCTGAGCTTTATTTGTACATTAATTTATGTAAAGACGCGCCAATTCAACTATCCAGATTCCAGACGCAGCCAATTGATATCGAGTCGGACAGGGCAAGCCATTCCATCCAACAAACGCTTGTTACATCAATTCCCACTTCCGATAAAAGTACAAGAATGTCCCTGGACAACAGTGTTGGTTTGGTTGTAGCACTGTACTTTATGGTCATTGACAGCTAATAAAAAAACCCCGGGAAAGGTAACGTACTTGCAGCCTACCAAAACTGAAGTTATCAAAACTACCAACTGCTCCTTGAAACTGTCAACACCGACAGCACCTCCAAAGATACATGAAAATAAAACACATCTCAATTGCGGTTTCCAATTCTCTGCTATCCAATCGCCAATGGCTGTCATGAACCAGTCACTGCTGCTGCTTCTCTTCTCATTTCTGTTTTCTCTGGTTTCTCTTCTTCCTTTCTCTTCTTGCCAGTCTAATTATCGTCAAAACATTGAGACTTTCTATCCCTTTCCAATTCAAACCCCGTCTCCGGCCCCATCACCTACTGATTCAAACAACCTTCCAAACTCCACTTTTCCGCCTTCTCCATCACCATTGGCTTCATCGCCAGAAGTGCCGCCGCAGCTGCAGGAAGAATCGTCATCGGACTCAGATCATGCTATTGCAAAGGCAGTAGGTCTTACTGCAGGAAGCACTATTGTTGTTGCCGGTTTGCTCTTTTTCCTTATTCAAAGGTTCGTAATTGCTCCGTATAGAAAAAATGGAACCATTGGAGATTCTAGTGGAGGCCGGCCTGCTGCGTTTAATGATCTATTTACACAAATTGATGGGAATCTCAGGGGGTTGGTTGTTGATGAGAATGGATTGGATGTGGTGTACTGGAGAAAACTTGAGGAGGAAAGCAAGAAAAATGGTTTTCATAAAGAGCTAGTTAATAGTCCAGAACAAGAAAAACACAAGGCTAAGGCTGCACGAGAAATTCCATTACTAAGAGGAAAATCCTCCACCTCTCACAAGAAAGTTTTACCTGATATCAGCATTCAAGATGGAGTTGCAGCTCATGGCCAATCTGTTGGCCCTGGAATTCCCATCAAGGCCATAGAAGCATCAAAAAATGCAATAAGTCAACCACCAAACCCTTCCGTTTCCCCTCCTCCTGCACTTCCGCCGCTGCCTCCTCCACCACCATCAACATCAGTTTCGATGGCAGTTCCAAAAAAGCAAGGCCCGGCACCACCTCCACCTCCTCCAATACCAGCAAACAAAAATCAGGCGCCCCCACCACCGCCAATTAAGGGGGCTGGTCCGCCTCCGCCTTTAAAATCTGCAGCAGTGCTGAAAGGGATACAAGGCGGCAATGAAACAGGGGAATCTTCAACTGGGAAAGGCGTCAATGGTAAAGTAAAACTGAAGCCATTACATTGGGATAAGGTGAACACGAACCCCGATCATTCGATGGTGTGGGACAAAGTCAATGCTGGATCTTTTAGGTAATTGTTATGTTCTTTTATTTAATGAAATTGTAGCTGATGCTTCATCTTATTCTATAGGAATTTTTCTCAAAAATAACATATATTTCAGGTTTGATGATGATCTTATGGAAGCCCTCTTTGGCTCTGTTGCCACAAACCGAAGATCAACCAAAAGAGAAAGCAGCACGAGTACTCCAAAGAAGGGCAAACCAAACTTACCAACACAAATAGTGATACTTGATAGCAGAAAATCCCAGAATACAGCAATTGTTCTAAAATCTCTAGCCATTTCCCGCAAAGAACTCCTCGATGCATTGATTGATGGCCAAGGTCTAGACCCAGATTGTGTTGAAAAGCTTACCAGAATTGCCCCGACCAAAGAAGAACAACTGCAGATCCTTGAATTCAATGGCGACCGGACTAGACTGGCTGATGCCGAGTCCTTTCTCTACCATCTTTTGAAAGCCATCCCATCAGCTTTTACTCGTCTTAATGCCATGTTTTTTAGATCAAATTATGACACAGAGATTGTCCATTTTAAGGAGCATTTGCAGACACTTGAATTGGCGTGCAAGGAGCTTAGAAATCGAGGACTATTTGTGAAACTCCTGGAAGCAGTCCTCAAGGCCGGTAATCGGATGAATGCAGGAACTTCAAGAGGAAATGCACAAGCTTTCAAATTAACTTCTCTTCAAAAGCTGGCTGATGTTAAAGGCACAGATCAAAAAACTACGTTACTTCATTTTGTAGTGCAAGAGGTAGTCCGGTACGAGGGAAAACGCTGTGTTATCAACCGAAATCGCAACTTGAGCCGAATCAGCGGCCAAAGCAGCAACACAGTTTTGGAGAATTCGGATTCAAAAGAGGAAAAAGAGAAGGAATATATGATGTTGGGACTGCCAATAGTAGGAGGGCTTAGTGCTGAATTCTCTAATGTAAAGAAATCTGCCAGTGTAGACTATCAAAGCTTGGCTGCCACAAGCTCTGACCTAGCAGACCGTACAGCAGAAGTAAAGATGCTTTTACCAGAATGTGCTGCTGACGGAGGAGGATTTGGGAGGGAAATGGAGCGCTTTCTTGCAGCAGCTGAAGAAGAATTCAAGGCAATGAAAGAAGAACAACTGAGGATAATGGAGCTTGTAAGGAGAACAACAGAATACTATCAAGCAGGCAGTTCCAAAGACCAAGAAGAACGACCACTTCAACTATTTGTTATAGTTAAGGACTTTCTTAATATGGTTGATCATGTCTGCGTTGAAATCGCTCGAAACCTGCAAAAGAGAAAAACACCCTCCTCAAGTTCCGGATCCTCGCCAAAGTCACCAGCATCCAGCAGGATGGCGGTGAGGTTCCCAAACTTGCCTGAACATTTCTTGAACAGTTCTAGCGGATCAGACAGCGATTTTTGAAAAACAGTTCGAGACCAGTAGCAAATGTAAGTAGTTGTTACGTGACACTCAAGTGATTAATCTTTGTAGCCAAATTATTTGTTTCTGAAAGTAGATACTTGTTCAATAAATAAATCAAAGGAAAAGCTTTTTTGAATTAAAAATTCTCCATTTCATCCCATCTCTAGGAGTGCAGACGTTCAGGAAAATTTGATCAACATGTTAGAAGGTAGATCTTGCACCAACGCTGGTGTAAAACGTTTGCACAAAATTAAGGACATCACGCTTTTCTCTGCAACATTCCAGTAAATCTGAAAGCGTGATAAATACATTTAATCCATCATAAAGGGAATATAATTTTCTAGTTCAACTCAACAATGCTCTCCAATATTCAGTAAGAAATGATCTTTGATGGGCTGGCTTCGAGCCCTTTGCGCTCTAGTACTATTTAACAAGTCTAGATCAACTCATCTTTTGCCCAGACTTAACGTATTGTTCAATCGCTTGCTTTGCATTCAATAACAAAATCTGTTACCTCTTTTTTAAAATAATAATAACAATAATAATAATAATTGAAGCAGAACCAAACTGTAACAAGGACTGAGTTGTGGACTGCAGGTTAACCGGAACTGTGACCAGCCCACTTTCAGTTATGATTCCTTCCTTCCACGAACCCCGAATTGCCAATTCTAATTGAGAACCCAAACGACCTGAGCCGGCCTCACCCCTACTTCAAACAAATCACTAATAGTTACACTTAATTTGCTTTTCATCGACCAAGCTTATTTTGGTTGTTGCAATTTTATCAATATTAATGGTTTCCTAGCACAGAACTTTTAGGTGGTGAATTCTGCATTTTACCAGGTTTGATTGCTGAAATTTGTAAAGTACGGATAAATTGATGAAATTTAAGCAAATAGCACTCAACACACTAGTATTACCAATTGACAAAGAAACATTCCCTAGCAAAATATGTAACTGTACTGTCCAGCAGTGAATGGGGAAGAGCCCTATATTGAACTATTACAGAACTGAAAACCATAGTCCCATGACACATAGAAAGATGCAACAGATTTACATGTTCCATGCAATCCAAACATTTTGGCTCTTTTAACCGACACATCTTTCCTATACATGTATCTGTGGTGAGTACATGAGGGATGGAGAAGTAATGGAAAATACAAGTCCAGCTGTCTATCATGTTATTACTATGACTTATCTAAACAAGAAGATAAGATTAAGTCTATCTTTCCTTATGTACTGATTCATTAATAAGACCGACTCCCCAAGTATGCTTGTCCTTTTGCTGAGCCATTGCATAATCAGATTGGCCCTTGATCGAAAGGATTCCTCCAGATAGGTCCTCAACTGTCAACACTCGCACATGTGCAACCACCAAAGTCAAGGAATTTCTCATGGCAGACCCTGCAGCAGCCACCATTCAAGAATATTGTCAATGATTTGCAGCTATAAATCCCTAGTGTCTTGGATCCCAACTGCATAAAACATTACAGAGGTGTGCTTATTATTATTGTACAGAAAGTTGGGAAATTGATTATAACAATACTTTTACGAGCAAGCAGCCAATTTATCTCTTCTGCATAACTAAAATTTTCCCTCTAAATTTGGAGGAAATAATCAAAACTTGCAGCAAGTATACCAGCAAGAAAGCTGATCTACTAGGAATGCGTCATCATTAGGGAAGCAATTTGGGGGAGAAACATAAATGAATCTTAATTCTGAATAAAGATGAGTCAATACCAAATTCGTTCAACAGTAATAGGTACGTTCATCAAACCCACCAAATGCAATGCCACTTTCCCATAATAAACTTAATCCCAAACTATGCATCCATGGATCTCTTCAATTCATCTAGCACTAGTAGTAATACCTTGTACAAGACTAGTAGTTGTTGACTTCAATTTAAAGTTATGTATTCCATTCCCATCACAAAGAAATCTTCCAAAAGGACTGAAATGATTTTTTCCCAACTACAAGCCAGGAGAAAATGTCGGTGTTCCCTATTAATGATTAGGCCAGAAAGAAAATGAGAAAAGGAGGGTATGAAAAAGGCATAGCATGATTTTAGTTGCTTCCAAGGTGTAAGGATTACTCATTTTAATATCACACTTGGTATGAGGAAAGGACTTAAAGATAATACCATACTTTGCCTAAAGGTCATTTGGACGCCTTTTCTCTCTGATAAAAGCCTGGCACAGTTGTGGCTTTGAAATTAAGGCTCTGTCTTAGCTTTCTCATTTCTGCCTCTTTTTCCTCCTGCAGCGAGCCAAAAGGGTAACATTATTGGAATGCAAACCTGATTTATTTTAATTTGTTGAGCTGACATACTAAAACACTCTAACCCATGGACCATGTTGACGAGTGGATGCATACCTTTGATTTTGCTCTGAGATGTGTACTCTCCGCTGCTTTAGGATTAGGTCTTTCGCCCAATTTCTTTGGAAACTGAAATATATTGCAGAAGAGATCCAAACTTAAGTGCCCAATTGAAAACAGAACTGTATGTTCAAGATCTCAGTATCATTGTCAAAAGAATTTCGTGTATAAAAGACAGATAAGGAATGGGTCCAGTTGATACCTCTTGCCTTTTATCGGTCCTTTCATCCCTTGTCAAGACAAAAGATGGGGCTTCTTTAGCATTTCTTTTATTCAGACCACCTGCTCTGAGGAACCTATTGCAACCATTGCAAGTAACACTTGACTTTCGAGAAGAGGTATCAGCAAAAATAACCTTTAAGGTGTTTGGATACATGCATCTTATGGTGCGAAGGTAAAACACATTGTTTCAAAATGTCTTTCAAAATAAACCATAATAGATTTCTGAAGTAAGAAGAAAAAAAGATAAAGCACAATATAAAAGTGAAAGAAATGGCAACCAATCTTGCAAATAAACTCTCAAACACACACAGTTCATAGCAAGAACACGCCATACAGATTGTCTGATTACATAAGTGGTCTTGTAAATTGGCAATTTGGCACACTTACATTCATGTAATGTCCAGAAACACAAGAACAAATGTCCATAAATTAGGCACAACTAAAAGGACACTATTGAGATGGTTGAATTAGGAAAGTGCAACTCAGAGAAGGAAAACATCAGTAAGTTATTATATACTTCCAATTTGTAGAACACAAGAGTGAATAATTTGAAGTTGCTTTAAATCCAATGTTGACGAAACAATGGTATACAATTGAAACATTCAGAGTAAAAGATAAGGTAAGAACTAATTGATGAAATTTTTACAAGACAATGCAAATTAGTGAACATGTTTTCAGAAAAAATAACTTGAAGTTCAAAACTAAATCTAACTATTCAGTAAATCGAAACAGTATTCACACACAAAAAAAGACATCCTGTCAATCTGCAAATTCCATAAGCATTGATGCAATTAACAATAACAAAAGGGGATCATTTAATCATAAAAGCATATAAAGCAGAAAGTCTAAACATTACCCTCCATTTTCTTTCCATGGGGTAAGAGAAGTGGAAACTTTAGCTTCTGTCCCTTCCGTAGGCACCTGTCCAAGATAATAAGAAATTTAGCATCAAACAGGCAATCAATAAGTACCAGAAATAAAGAAAATTTATGCTATTTGCAGGTAAGCATCATTGGAAAGCAAACCTGTTTTGATCCCAAAGATTTGTCTTGATAAGATGATTTCAACTGGTTGAAATTGTTTTGGAATGTCTTAAATGCTCGTTTGACAATGTCTTTGTCACCCATTTTCTCCATAATAAGGGGTTTTCTTGTAGCTGGATCATAGCTTGGTGAATCCAATGTAAGAGACACGTGCAAGGACTTGGGAGCCATTTTCTTGCTTTCTCCCGCAGAAGGAACTTTGCTCCTTGTTATTGATGAACCAATTACTCTCTTTGTTGAAGACCGAGATCCAGAGAGCGCACTAGGATTCAACACTGGCCTTGAGATTTTTGGGGTTGAAAGCTGTGGAGATTTAGTGACAGGGGGTACTAGCTTCTTCTTTCCCCTTGGCATATCTCTAACTTTACTTATTTGAGTACTCTACACGAAGAAAAAAGGGAAATTTACAGAACAATGAATCAAAGTTTCAATAGTCAAAGAAAAAGATCCCCACAAAATGAGTGATATAGCATGATTACTCACCTTTTGAGATTCCTTTGGACCGTTTAATTTTTCAACTTTATCTTTATGTTTTGGGATGCTTTCCACCTCTTTTTCCAAGTTCTTTGGCAATTTCTCCATTTCTTGAGGCCCCATGGTTGTAGTTTCCTCTACTTCTACCAAAGTAGCCTCTTCCAAGCTATCTGACTTGGGGATATACATGCTGCCATCCTGTTCCTCTTTAACCACTTCAGCAGATGAATCTTCATATTCTTTTTTGATTTCAGCATCTTGGTTGTGCTCATCAACTTCACCAGTATGCATTTCACCGTTTAATTCTGTTTTCTCCATAACTTTTTCATCAGAAGTTTGGGTATTGGATGTGCCAATCTCAGATTCTGTGCCACAAGTCTTACTAACCACATCTCTGTTGTCATGTTCATCTGATCTCAATGAATCATGATCCAATTGTTTCTCCTGATCCAGTAGCTCAGTAGCCTTTCTGGCAGCAATTTTTTTGTAATGGGCTTCAAAGTAAGCTTTCTTCTGAGCCACAGATCCAGGTGTGGCACACTTCTCCACTTCCTCCAAGTACTTATTTGGTGAGAAAGACGACCATCTCTCCCAAGACAGAGAATCATTCTCAAATCTACCAAATGAAACCGACAATTGGAGGGCAGGATTTGATGCTGCTGTCTCCCCCATCTGAACAGAGACCAAAATTCAATCAAGAACCACAACGACAACTCATGATTTCACAGAAAAGCTTGGGAATTTAGTAATCAATCACCAATCTGTGAAAAAAAACAAAACATGTTCCTGAAAACCAATATAGTAACTAGATGAAGCAAATGGGCCAACTCTTTACATATCAAAACACAAATGGGTGTACCTAGTCTTTATGACTTGAGGCCGTCACTATTGATTCACCCGTTATATTCAACACCAAGAGCTTAAGCCACTGCACTGAGACCAGTGATGCCCATAATATGATCTGTAAGCGGAATCAATTCACTGAATCATGGTAACAAGACCAAGAAAACGAGACAAAAAGAAGAAAACGAATGGAAAGGATGGCCATGTGATTGTGTTTCACGGTTATGAGACCAAAAAGATCCGTCCTTTTTTGTTATATTTCTATTACAACTTTACCTTTGGACAGTATAACAAGACCCTTGTCTGTTTCTGGTTCTTCGGGCAAGTGGGAAACTACAAAATGATAAACCCAATCATCGAGAGACAGTGCTAAATCAAAAGTGCAGATAATTACTCATTTCCCTAGAAGATTTGGCTTTTTGGTTTGGTCAAACAGAGCCTTTTGTAATGGAAGGAAAAAGTTCACCAAATAAAAGGGTTTTTTCCTCGGGTTTTGCTTATGGATATAAAATGCTTGAAGGAAAAATTAAACTTTTTTTTTTAATATGAGATATAAAATAAGAGACATAAAAAGATAAAGATAGAACAAAGTTAGAAACAATATGGTAGTACATTGATTTCTTTCTTTGTTTCTTTTTCTTTTTCTTTTTCTTTTTTTTTTTTAGCAAAGGTAAATTGATTGAACAAAGATGAATTAACAATTATAACTTACTTAACCTTCCATAGCCAGAGTCTTTCTTTCAATCAAAAGAGCACAGGAAAATCCAAGGGAAGTGATCAAAGATCTGCCGTGAATTTTAGATTCGAAGGGCCCATGGCGTAAAAAAGGTGGGTGCGCTACAGTGGAAGAGACTCTGCTCATAGGATAACACACTCTTTGTTTTGTTTTAGAATCTTAATGACTCAGTTATTTTGACTTTCCTTTCAATACATGTATGTGTGTGTGTGTGTGTGTGTGTGTGTGTGTATTGAGCAACAGTGCAGATGAAGTGGAGCTGAAGGATTGAATTTGATGATCTTGTAAAAATCTTGAAGATCTTATACAGACAAAAGAAAGTTGGCAAGAGGAGTATAATTGTGATGCATGCATGCACACTCCTTTCTCTAACACACAGCATAAAAAGTATATTATAATATTTTATATTGCAATTAATAATTTTAGTAAGAATTTCAAGAGAATATATTATATATACATATACATTATAATATTACGGCGTTGCCAAGCCAGACCGAGACCTGCTTCAAGGTTCACGGCGTTGGCTGACACATGAAGGCCTTGACTGTGTCAACGTCACCCTCTCGGTAACATTTGCCGGCTCGCCTGGGCTGCGAACAGCATGGGGACTCACCCACCATGGCCCGAGTTGACCTTGCAGCAAAGCAAGGCTGCTGCCGTCTCACTCGAGCTCACTGGTCTCCGTAGACGCCACTGTGCTTTATGGATGCCCTCCCTCGTTCGTGTTTCCAAAAAGGCTCGATCCATTTTGCTGTACAACAATGACTGGTCGGAGTTGTTAAAAATACTGAAAATTTTGATTAATCAACAAAATCTAACTGAATTGAATCAAAACTTTAGTTAATCAAATAGATTAACTGAATTCAACAAATATCAAAATTTTCATTTTGATCTTAGTTTTTTATATTAAAAAATGTGGTTAACCGAATTAAATTGAAATATATATATATATTTTATTATAATAATAGAAAACATTACTGATACAAATGTTATTGACAAATAAGTATTAATAAAATATTATTATATGCTAAATATTTTCTTATTTATAATAATAATTATAATTTTTTATGAAACGCATCGAAAATATATATTTTTTTTAATTTAAACTAAAAATTTTAATTTTTTTATTGAATTTGATTAACCAAAAAAAAATCAAATAGCTGATTTTTAGTTTGAAAATAATTTTTAATTTTTAATTCAATCCAATTAACTAAATTGTGCACAGCCCTAATGACTAGGCTTAGCATCCTAAATTACTAATTAAGAAGTGTAATGATATTCTTGCTGACTTAATTTTTGAACCAGATTGCACGAACGTACCAAAAGGAAGAAAATAAGATTAGATCGGAAAACTTTCTATTCTAAAGTTTTTACCTTGTTAAACCAGATTTTCCCACCAATTGACGTCCAAGCATATATGGGACTTATTGGGAATTTATATTCCTATCACAACATTATTTTGCTCATTCGTTCATTAAACCCAATCTGGTCTTTAAAGATTAGTGACTTAAACGCATAAAAATATTGCCACTTTTCTAAATTTATCATGAATTTCAATTTTTTTTTAAGGTTGGGATCTTACATTGATTTTTGTTCTATTTCATCGCTAAAATTATGTTATCTAAGACTATTATTGCTAAAATAATTTGATTTGATTTTGATTTTTCTTTTAAAAAAAATTGTAATCTAGTTGTTTGGCTTAAAATTTTCTCCAAACCGTACAAAACCAAACCATGCACACTCCTTTTCCACACTCACTCGGATGATAATTCTTAGAAGTATATTTATAATTTTTATTATTAATTACAATTATAAATTGTAAAAAAATAAAAATATATACTTTAATAATAATAATATCTGTGATTTACCTGTCCCTCTTGCGTAACTTTACGGGTTTCCGAGAATGGTATAGGACGACGCGTTTGTGTCACGAGACCAGCAGAAGTCTTTCCCACTCGGTCCCCTGAAGTCACAGAATCGAACACCGCATTAGGGAATCACATGATCCGCGCCCTGTGGACTAAGGTCCAAGTGGGTGGGTGGGTCCCTGAAGTGGTCGAGAAATATTGCCGATATCTGTTCTGCCTCAACGTGTAATGACTTGGACACGTTTCGTAGCCTGTAACCTCAAAAATACTGTACCATCTTATCATTTGTTGTGCGCCATTATTATTTTTAAAATGTTATTACTTGTTTTTTTTTTTTTCTTTTCTTTCTTTCTTTATAATTATAAGCGTCAAATTTGACAAAGTCAGGCTAAAAGTCCTGCGACCCCGTGAACCCTTTTCTTCTTGGTGGGACAAAAGGTCATGCTCTTCCCAATTTCCTCTCAACTTTTTCACTTTTTTTTTTTTTTTTGGTTTTTGCTTTTAGTCCTATCATTAATCATTGAATGATAACCTGGCAAAGTGGCTACCCATTTATTGTTCCTTTTTCACTAGCGGAGATGCTGGTGACCAACGTAGATAATGCATAACAGAACCAATAAATAGGCAAAAAATAATAATAAAAAAAACAAATACATATTATTCTTCTTCCTTCTATAGTTTTCTCCCAGCACAGAAGTAACCAAATTACATACAACAGGAATCAATCCATCAAAATTGTTCCAAGCACTGGAACCCCAATACAAGGAATTGAAATCCGATACGTAAAGTACAAGAGCTACAACAAAGAACAGTTTCAAAGAGTTACAGAAAAAAAAAAAAAGAGGGAAAAAAAGACATAAAATCCCACCAAAGAACCCTCCCAATTCTCAATTCTCAATTTCTAATCTGTACGTATACTTCAAAAGAATTTTCCTCCAAAGAAAAGGGAAAAAAAAAAAGAAATCTAAAGAATCAGCAGCAGCAGCAGCAGCAGCACCCACCAATACCATCACAAATCACTTGAATAAACCCGGCATTGAAATTCAAGAACAGAAAATTCTGAGAGACTGATAATGCTTCTTCATTAATCCACCACTGCTCTCAAAACCCTTTGTAAAGATCATAACGCTGCCAAAGATAATCAAGTGGACAAGGTTTCTTGGCATCAAGCCTAACCCAGGGCTTCCCTTTCCCACTCCAATGCAACAAGCTAACCGGACCGGCATGCAACGGCCGGCAATCCCCTCTCACATTATCACCACCAAGCCCATGCTGGTTCCACCGGAGATGAATAGCCTCCACGTCGCCGGCGAACACCAGCAAAAACGGCGGCAACGAGCCCAACTCATAAATCCTCTGTTTCTTCTGTTTCTCCATCCAATTCTCAATCTCCACCCGGTATTGCCCTTCTCTCCATCTCACCAAATCCATTACCATCACGCCAGTGTTGAAATAACACGGCTTCCGGGTCTCGAAGACCCGGCTCATACTCGGGTCTGACCAGAAACCTTCGGTGAAATACTTAGTGAAGTTCGTGTGACAGTACTCGGGCGCGCCGATGACCCGTGACCCGGTAAGCACCGTGCTCCATAGCTTGTGTATGTCGTCCACAACGACCAGATCCGAGTCCAGGTAAATGACCCGGTCAACGCAGGAATCCAGAATGTCTCCAAGATAGTTTCTTGCATAGTTCAGTGGGTTCTCCAGAGCTTCACGGACCGAAGACGAGATTAAATTAATCACCTTGTCTTCTCTGAAAATGTAAACCTTGAAGTTTAGCGAAGGGAAAGTGGATCGTACGAGTCTGCTCAGGATCCGGGGACTCATCTGGTCAAACTCCGCCGCGATGAAGTGGAAGAACACGTTTTCCGGGCAAGAAGCGTGTTTGAGAACCGAGTGGACGGCGGCGATTGAGCCACGGAGATACTCCGAGTCCAGGGTCATGGCTATGTGAACCCAAGACGGGTCACAAGAAGTCACCGTCTTTCTACTCCCCGGAACCGGGCACTCCATTCCGTTCCGGTACTCCGGCGCCTCGGCAAATCGGAATCCGGCACTCATCTCTCCGCCTGGAAAAGAACGAATCCCGAGACAGAATCGAGAAAAGAGAAAAGACACCAGAAAGCACCATAACATGGCGGCGTGGGGCAACCGGAAACGGATCATTGTCACTGATATTCTCCTTTGTAGTGAAAACTGAGCAAATGGGGTTCTTGAAAATGAAAGAATCTGTATAATTGAAGGGAAGGGGGACAGTTGTGGGGATTGTTACTCTCTCACACATACACGCACACACAGAGACAACAAAGGCACACAACAAATACGAACAATCAATGAAAGAATGGCAAATGCAAAAATAACAGAATCCTAGGAAATGGAAATGGAAATGGAAATGAACAAAAATTCAACGCGGCCTTGATGAATGCACCCTTGATGGGTTTCGCGTTTCCAAGACAACGCGGTTTCCACTCTCCTCTCCCGCTTCGTCTGTGTGCGTGTGTGCAAGTGAGGGAGCGTGACAGAGAAAATGGGCTTATTACATGGCGTATATATATAAAGTAAAAATGCTAATTTAGCTTATTGTATCGTAGAGTTTATATGATTATATTTAAAATATATTTTTTATTTTATTAAATTTATTTATTAAATTAAATTTATATGTCATATAATATATATTATCACAACATTTTTAAATTTGTTAACATGAAATAATTTTAAATTTTTAAATATAAAATTTTAAAATATTTAATATAATACTATTTTTTTTCTTTATTTAATTTTTGGCAAACACTCACTTCCCTCATCTTTCTAATGTTTCTTCTGTTTAATTTCTAATAAAATAATGAAAAGAGGATTTATTAAACACTAAAAAGATTAGATAAAAACAGATTCAACTATACACTCCCGCTTCGTCTGTGTGCGTGTGTGCAAGTGAGGGAGCGTGACA